>CM031973.1:805937-841239 GCA_018804465.1 Populus tomentosa | reverse complement strand
TTTTGTGTTTTTAGATCATTTTGATGCGCTGATATCAAAAATAATTTTTAAAAAATTAAAAATATATATTATTTTAATACATTTCTGAATGAAAAACATTTTAAAAAGCAATCACAACTATACTACAGGCTCTAAAAATTACATGATTCTCATAAAATACACATGACAACTTTGTTCATAAATTGTGATTAATATTTTAAAAAAGAATAAATAGATATAGAAGAGAGAAAAACATATTTGATTAGAGAAATTAAGAGAAAGATGTAAAATAAATCTCTCTATAATAATTATAATTTTGGAGAAAATTTTTATACTTTCGAAACATAAAATATAAAATACAGGGCATATACTTTGTCTCCATTATCTCCATCTCCATCTACTGTCTCTCTTTTTTTTTTTTTGGACACAGTAACCAAACAAAAAAATCGCTACCTAAGAGAATCAAAAAAAAAAAAATGAACTAACTAATTATAGAACTTCTGCCTCTTGCCCCAAAGCTTTCTTCAATAGACTCTTGATAAGAAAACAGATATTCTATGACCCAAATCTTTCTACCTTGGCAATAAAATTGAATATCTTTTCAAATTTAATTACAATTGTATAGAACTCTAATTAAAGTTTACTCAAGAACCTCAACAGAGAAGAATCCTCAGAGATGTAAAGATTTGGCAGGGCTAAAGGAAGTTTTGGCAGAGATTCTGCTCATCAATCTTGAGAAAAGCAGGATTTGGCGGCCTTCCACCCATCACTCTAAGCAGATCCTGACCAAATAATTTCTCTAACCATAAATTTATCAGAGAGCATGCAGCAAATGATTGCGTTTGTTTGGGTAAAAATCTTTTGGAAGGCGGAATGGTGACGGGCAAAAATTTAACAATGACTTCTGTTGTGGGAGTAGAGGGAGAGATCATGAGACAATATAGCCCAGTAAAATATGAATTTACTTAAATTTTAGCATTTATTTTGAGAACTATTACAAACGCAAACCCCAAAGGATAACAAGGTGCCCTAGTCTTCATCCTCTGTCTCTTCGTCATCGTCCTCGTTCCCTCCATACCTCCATCCATCCTCTGCATTGTCGTGATCCTCTTCCTCGGTTTCTTCACTGTCTTCTTCATAAATGTCACCCTTAACTGGCCAAGGTTTTTTCACTACATTTAATGTGGCAGGGGATGAACTTGAACCTTTCCGTTGTCTGATTTTTACAGGAGGCGTCTTCAAGTTTGGCTTGGTCCTGCTATGTTTCTGACTTTTCCCATTCACACGCTTTCCACCATAAGCATCTTGATCACTGGCTTCATCCATCTCATTATCAGCATTAGAATTTGCATTCTCAGCATTCTCATCTGCCATGTGGTCAGGATGCTCTCTTCTTAGATGAAGTTTGAGCTTGTATTCATGGATGTAGTCCTTTTCACACCCTTCATAAGGGCAAATGTATGGTCTATCTGATGAAGCAGAGCCATAAACCCCAGAAGGAGGCTTGGGATTTTTCAGTATCCTCTCTGGAGGTGTAGCATATCTCACCACATCCAGTGTCGGATTCTGTAGAATTAAAGAAGATTCTGAGAATCAGATTGCAATTTTCATAATTCAAAAGTTGTTTTTCATATATAACTTACAAAAAAATAAGTTAAAATAACTTTAAGTTAGAATTATGATTGATATAAAAAAATACAGAAAGTAACTAAAAAAAAAAAAAATGGATGTGGTATAACTTAGAAACCAAAAGTTAAAAGTTAAAAATGTAACTTTTGATTCAATAAAAATTGTGACTTGATTTTGTAACAAACTTTTGTCCAACTTATTTCCATGTCATAGCCAAATATTGAAAACTGTTTTCCAACTTAATTTCTATAACACTAACAAACATCAGAAAAAAAAAAAAAAAAATCCTCGCAAGAGTGAATCAATCCCAAACAATAATCTAAATCAATCTGACCTGTATGGTATATGATATAGTTTCAAGGGTTCCAAGACATTCAGCATTTAAAATTGAGTAATGATCCATCCTCCATAATCATAGGTTTTCTCATCTCCACATTGTCTTGCATACAATAAGTACTTTATTTTAAAAAATAAATATAAGTCAATGAATGCATCAAGGTGGAAAACTATGCCTTCACCATATGAAAGACATTGCAAATATTATCGGTTTGTTCAAGAGTATCATAGTATATGTTGATCCCCGCTATTAAAGACTACCAATTATGAACAGTGGAATGGCACATCAAAAACATTACAAGTGAAGGAATGAAACCAACCTTTTCATGATGAGATGCGATGTGGTTCTTCAGCTTGTATTCATGAGCATATCTCTTTCCACATTCTGAGTATGGACAGATATGATAGTTTTCTTGTGAATGTGTTTTCATGTGAGATCTCAAGTTGAAGTCCAAGGAGAATGCCTGCATCAAACAAAATCAAGCTTAGATAGAAGTACTGCACTGAATAACAAGTGGCACAACACATGTAAAGAAGACATCCGAAGCACATGACATACAATAATGTAAAACAAGTCATCAATCTGTCACGGATGATATCTCTCACAAAGCCTAGAACACTGAACACAACAGTTTTCTGCCTTAGATTCATGCTTAACTTGAAGCAACTGTTTCCTTTGAAGCTCCCAACCATCTGCCAAGTGCAACAATCAACAAACAAACAACCACCCCTTCCCTGTTTTTAAAAAAATAAAAACAAAATAAAAGAGCAGAGGGAAAGAAGGTTTCGTAACCTATCCAGTCTCCAAACCTAGTAGTCCAAGGCATATTAAGTTATGAAAGACTGGAGCTGTTTTATAAAACAATTCTAATTGAAAAAGGAAATCAGGAATTCCTGCACAAATGTGGTATTTCTCCAACTGATTGTTTCCCATGAAGTTGGAAAACCCAGTTTCTGATTATAAGTTGTTCACTGCTTTCTGAATGAAAAATAATATGTAAAGATGACAGTCTTTCGTTTTTAGATAAAAACAAATTTTTTATATATAAATAGATGCATATCCAATTTTCCTTTAGAGAATGAAAACCAGAAATGAACAAAACTGAAATTGGAAATGAAATTTTTTTTACAACTTAACTGTCTCCAAATTGCTGAACTTAGAATACAGGTTCAAAGTATAATTGCAGAATTTGGAAATATCAACAAACTGGTTGTTAAATCAGAATTACAAATAATAAGAAACCTGAAAGTAAGACAGTAATGGAAGACTAATCCGGGCACACAAGAAACATAAATAAGTTTATTTTTATAGAGAACATAACAATCTAACCATCAACATGTCAACTAATTACAAGAAAACAGTTAGTGAAAGATTTATCACCTTACCACAGCCTTCATGAGGACATACAAAATCTCTTTCACCAGTATGAATTAAGAAGTGTCTTTTCAACTTGGAACTATCTAAAAATTTCTGCAGCATATACACACCACGTAAATGCCATAATACAAGTTTAGAAAGAGGAAATAGTAAAAGAAAACTTATGAGAAATATAACATTTGAAAGCTAAACATAGAGTGAAAATAAGCTTTTTGCTAAAAAATTACACTTAAGCATACACTGGCTCAATCATTACAGAAATCTATGCCATATATGCAGGTTCGTTTTTCAACAGCAAATAATTTGACCATTCTTGTTTTGCCCATTTAGTGTTGGTGGCAATGACAAGTCCAATAAAATTTTAATATAAATTTGGTTGTGGCATCTAGGTATAGGAGTCCAATTCCATATCAAGCTAAAAGCCAAAAAGATAACTCAAGTCCTTTGAAAAAACATTTAAGATTTCCAATCAAAACAGGGATGAGCAGCAGCCATGAAAGTAATGATCTAAGAAATGCATCTGAATTAATATCAACAGCATAAAAGCTCTACTGTTCCTCCGACTCCAGTGCACTTGTTCTCCAGCCAAGAATGGGGTACTAAGCCAGGCCAACCTACCCAGATTGTCTTTTCTAGTACCCTTCTCCAACTCCACTAATAAATCTAAGTAATTCCATACAACAAGAAGACAAAGGATGTTGTAGGCACATCAAACAAAAGAATTCAATAGTTAAACATCAGATCTTCCTGCTTGGACATGCATCCCAAGGGAATCGAAAGATACTTCATGCTAAACATATTTTTTTTGGTCTATAAAATTCACGTGGTCACTAACAAGCCATAAAAAAACACCATGGATTTCCTATAGAGAAAATGAACTTCCAAAGAAGGCACCAATCCTAGTATTATGACACTTTATTTAAGGAATTCTCCTAAAACATATCACTATAAGAAATCCAACACATCCCATCAACCAAGTTCAATCACTTTCAGTGCTGGATGAATTCTTAGGAAAGAAACTATTGACCTGAACTCCCTATCCCACAAGGCTCAATGAAAACAAGGCTCCCATCGCTCCCCTAACCAATTCTACCAGCAACCATAGAAGATAGCTCTGAAATCAATCCATCTTCCAAACAATTCTTCATATCTGACAAAATATTAGCGTGAAACAAGAACCTTATGCTCAATTACGTCAATAATCCCACCTCCAATGAAGCATGAAGATCTTTCCCACTCAGATTAACAACAATTAATTTGAGACGCCATTCCAAAAACATAACAAGACCTCAGAAGTCATGCACTTAAACATAGAAGTTCAATGGAATAGAAGATCCATATAAAACGAAAATCAGAATACTCTTGACAACAACACTATGATTTCTTGCCTTCATTGTATCTTGAGGAGAAGAATGCTTTTTCGTTGACTGAGAACAAGAGTTATTGCATAAATACAGATAGGTGGAGTGCAGACAAGTAACAATCTCTTACATTAATCACTATGCAAGGTCAACTTAACATCCAAAATAAGCTGCAAAGTAAAAACAGTTTATGTAATGCATTCAGAGTCACTAGAGAGTTTTGTAGGAAGATATCAATCATCTAATTCAAAACTTCCACAAGAGGATCTGCCCTCTTTTTTAACCTTGGCAGAGTCCAGCTTCATGCCAGCTCATCTATGAACAAAATCTCAGCTGAAATCATAGCAGGTAACATAGACATTGAACCAAGAAAGTAAACACGACATGGTATACATACAAGGTACAAACACTCAAAGGTTTCATCAAAAAAATCACAATATCTCCAAGAAACAAAGTAAAACCTAAAAAGGTTGAGTTAAGCACCTTTCCACATCCCTCATAGTGACAAACATATTGTCTCTCTCCATGGATATGAGAATGCTTCCTCAAAGCGCCTGCATCGATAAAGGTCTTTCCACACCCTTCAAAACTGCAAAGGAAAAGAACTTCAGTAGTAGGCTCTGGTTCTGGCTCCGGTGCCGGGGGCTCTTTTGCCTTTTCTTTCAAGACATTCAATTGATTCTCTGTAAGTAACAGGTCAAAGAAGAGAGTTAAGTAAAATTAGCATAATCAAACTAATAAATAAAATTTCATTCGACTGAAAAAGCTCTCAAAAAGTTTATCTTCCATGAATGCAAGAAGGCTCTACAAAACAAAACCTCAGCAAAGCAAATCAATTGCCAAGTCTTACATTGTTTACATTGAATGCTATTAACTCAAGAGACGAGCATATTATTGATGATTTCTCAATAGATTTGTACAAAGAAACATCAGATTTTATTTATACAAGAAAAAAAAAAGATTCAGACTTGCATAATTTACCTGCTACCCATTTGAAAAGAGAACACTTTCCACCTGTTGCCACCACATCTTGAGGCACCCTGGGACAAAAAAAGCAGCATCGATCAGATTGTTGGCTTAACTCTCATCAACCCAAGTTCCAAAAAAAGAACACCTAACCTAGATCTCCAAAGAAACCAAACATAGAAGAGCTAACAGAAAAGAAAAAATCATTGCTTGAACAAAAAAATCGAGTCTTTTGGCTCCTAAATCAGAAACCCAAAACAAATAACAATGAAAAGAAAGAAATATAATTGTACAAAAAGTAAAGATAAGAGAATTAGTGAAATTACCATTCTTTGAACCATTTAACGGCAGGAGTCTTTGATTTGATAATGGGGCGTCTCTCGAATATATTGTGAGTGAACTGATGATGGTGATGAGCCTCCATCTTTTTCTTCAAAGAAAGCAACAGGTACTTTGATTTAATTGAGGTTTAGGGTTAGGGTTTGCATGAGAGAGGGACAAGGAGATAGAAGGAAGACGAACAGTATAGAGCTTCAACGGTGTCCCTGTCTCTCGAGAAAGCCAAGACTAGGCTGACTACTATAAATTAATATTTGGTAAACTAATAACTTTAATTAAATGATATTTTTATTCTGTTTTTTTCTTTTAATGTAAAGTTTAAATAATATCTCAATTAATTAATTAATTAATTTTCATGACTATAAAGGTATTAATTTATAGAATTTTAACTGCAGTTTATTTATAAGTAAGTTTGTTTAAAACTTTAAATTATAAGCACCAAATAATTAATTGATAAAAATTTTAATATTTCACTCGGCTGAGCTAAATAAATGAGTTATTTAGAATATTCATAAAAAAATAAAAAAAAAAACTTCAATTAAAAAAAATTATTCAAGAAATTAAATTGAAAAAAAAATAAGAAAATTTAAAATAAAAAATAGTTTGATTTTGGTTTCAGATTTTATAAACTAAGAAAATCCAACTGAAAATCAAACTAAAAAGGTAAGATTATATATAATCAAATCTAACCAAAAGACTTGTTTTTTATCTCATAAAAATCATGATTTAAATGAAAAATGTTTAATTTTATTTATTTATTTATTTATAGCTCATTTAAATTTATAAGGTTTTAATAAAACTTTGGTCAAGCCTAACTAATTAAAATTTAGGCTAATAAGATTTAGAGTTTATAAAAGTTTTTAATATTAGATAAAAGAGTAATCCTGATTAATGTAGGAATCCTTCATAAAAAACAAAAAAAATTTGTAATTGACTGGTTTATTAGAATCATTGTTTAATTAGAATGTTAGATTTCTTATTAGGTTAGTATTTTCTTTTAGTAGTTTAATTCATTTATTATCTAGGAACTGGGCCTATAAATAAGCTTGTTATAATCTTAAGCATTATAACAAGTATAAAGAGATATAAAGAAAAGTTATAAAGGTGTGTCTTTTAACAAAACTCTTAATAAAATATTATTTTTCTTCTTGTTTCTTAGCTTTGTTCTTATAAATTAATTATCACACTCTATCCTTTTTTTCCAATAAGTGAAATCAGAGCTTAGGTTTGATTATTTAACATGATCAATTCAAACTTTCTACTTCAATATTCTAGGTTGACAAATAACAACTATAAAACTTCAAATATTTGAGTAAAAATTTGGTTAGGTTCCCAAGATATATGGGATATGATTGAAAAAGGCTTTGAGGAGCTTATAAATAGAACAACGTTGACTTCAACCTAAAGAGTGGCCATGCAACAAGCACAAAGAAAGGATCAACTGGCACTAATAATCAATCATTAATATCTGGATGGCATCACTTTTAAGATAGTGGTCAATATAACCACCGCCAAATAAGCATGGAAAGTTTTGCAAGAATCAAACTAGGGGGCAGACAATATGAAAAAGGTACATTTACAAAAACTTTGTGGTGACTTTGAAAAGTTATATACACTTGAATTAGAGAATATTTCATAATACCTTGCAAGAGTATTGGTTATATACAATCAAATGAAGAAATATAGGGGAAGATAGAAGAGACGTGTGGTAGAGAAGACTCTATGCTCGCTGCAAAAAAAGTTCCATTATATAGTGGTCGTAATAAAAGAGTTGCAAAATATGGATATTCTTTCAATACAAGGTCTTATGGAAAAAATTACAAGCTCATGAGGAAAGAGTCAATAAGATTCAAGACAATATAGGTGCACAAGCACTTTTTTCAAAACAAGATGGTTTTGGATATTCCCAATGAGAAAGAGAAAGATTTGGAAGAGAAAGTCGAGGCAACCTTATAAGATCAAACGGTCAACCCAGTGAAAGGAACTAATTGATCAATTCAACTGGCAGTAGCAATCCGAGATCCAGATTTGACAACAGGTTTGACAAATCAAAAGTTAAATGCTATAAGTATCAAAATACAAGTCATTATGTTAGGGACTGCTAGAGTCCAACCAAAAGAGTTGAGAGGAATGCAAATCTTGTGATAAAAGAAGAAAAGGAAACCACTCTACTACTAGTGCATAATGAGAGAATGCAAGACAAAGAGAACATGTGGTACCTAGACAATGAAGCTAGTAACCACATGTGTGGAGAAAAAAATAAGTTCATGGAACTTGATAAAACTGTAAATTGTGTTATCTACTTATCAAATAGATGTCCTACTAAAAGCTTGAATGGCATGATTCAAGTACAAAAGGCATGGAGTGAAAGAAAACCAAGAGTCTCTCAATTGAAAGTTTTTGATGTAGATGATCAAGTAAGGATCAAGCTAAATGACAAGACCAAAAAGATGATCTTTGTGGGCTATGATCAAAAGTCCAAAGGATACAAACTTTACAACCCTAATGAAGAAAAGATGGTGATTAGTAGAGATGTTGAGTTCAATGAAGGAATATGGGATTGGAAGGTAAATAATGATGAGAAATATGACTTCTTACTAACTTTTAATGAAGAGAAGGAAAGATACGAAGATCATCAAAAACCTATAGTTATACCTTCACAAACACCATTCAACTCGATCTCTTCTTTCTCTAGTGAAAGCTCAAGTAATGGCACTCCACCAAGAAAGATGAGGAGCATTGATGACTTATATGAGGTAACTAATCATATTTTATGATGTAACATTATATTGATATCTTGCTACATGTGATATTATAGTGTTTGAAGAAGCAGTAAAGATACAAAATAAAAATTGCTATGGTGAGGAGATTGCATCAATTAAGAAAAATAACATATGGAAATTGGTTCCTAAACCAAAAGAAAAGAAGTCAATAAGTGTTAAGTGGATTTACAAAGAAAAGAAGAATGCCGAAAGAGAAAAAGAGAGGTACAAGGCAAGATTGGAAAAGGAAAAAAAAAAGCTATAGTAAAAAACAAGGAATTAATTACAATGAAGTTTTCGCTTTAATTGATAATATTAAAAGTAAGTTACAAGAAATTGAATACGTACAGGTTCAAAAGTTAATTTCATTTGACAAAGTTACGAATAGTTGAAGGTTTAGAAACATGTTTGAAAAAATAAAATTAATATTGGGTATAATGATGAAATACCTTCATTATTTTTTTATAATGACGAAATACAAACAACATCAAAGACAAGATATCTTGAAGAGAAAAAATAATAATAATAATAATAATAATAATAGTTGATATTAAAAGTAAGTGTTGAAGTTTAATATCAGCTAAAATTTAGAGTTTATAAGAGTTTTTAATATTATCTAAAAAAAAATTCTAATTAATGTAGGAAAGTTTAATAAAGTAACAAAATTAAACATGTCACGTAATCTTTTTCTTTTGTTAGTTTGTAGGGTAGCGATTAATTATTATTTTGTAATAAGAAAAAAAAAAGACGTAAAACAGTACTAAGACAGAGAGCACGAGACAGAGTTGTGTTTGGTTGATGAATCGACAAAACAAAACAAAATACAACTATGTTTCACGAAACAATTTTTCATCAACGTAAACAAAATCAAACATGTCACAGAACATTAATACATGGGCGGTCTTGGCACATCCAAGGCTTTCAAATATTTGATCAACGACGCAAGATGAAGATAAACTTCAATTCGTTTGCTTGCGTCCCACTCTTCCTGGTTTCCTGGACGATGCATCAGCTAGCTATTAATAATAACCCTTTGGGCAGATAAAGCTTTTCCTTACTGCACAGATGACACTTACACAACTGGGTGCAACCCATCTTCATCAATGAAAAGATGACAAAGAAAGTAGAAACATAACTGCATGTAGAATCAAAGGGCATCAACTTAACATGTTAAAAAATAATATAAATTATATTCTAGGATTTTATTTAACAGTTTAAATTATAGGGTTGAGATGGTTTTTGACATGGTATCAAAGCTTTAATAACCAAGTGGTCACGAATTCAAATCTTACAACTCTTATTTATTTGATAAAAATTAAGTATAAAATAATATAAATCTGTACAAGTTTCAAGCTTAAAGAACTTTTATTTAAGAAAATATGTTAAAGAATAATATAAATTATATTATAAAACCTTAAAATGGTTATTTAACTTAACCTCTGTTGCTGTATCCTCTGGGCACCCACTGTCGGGAATCTTCTGTTCGGAGACTACGTGCACTGCAGGTTGATTTTACACGCAAATTATATAAACAGAAAAGAGCTGTGGCCAACCCCTTGACTGGTCATTGGCCAAAATGTATCATTTGTTAATTAGTCTTTTTAAAAAAAAAATAATAGGAAACTAACACAATAAAAGAAAAAATTAGGGAAATAGCACTTTTGTTTTTGTTTGTTGCGCTACTAAGATTAACGCAACCAAGTTGTGCTGCTGGGAGTTGGTTGCGCTATTTTCAATAGCTGATTTCCTGCATTTTCTTTTTGTAGTTTTTTTTTTTTTATAGTAATCGAGAATATTATAAATAAGTAGTTGTGTTAGTTTGCAAAAAAACTATTGTTGAATGTGGTATTTTGAAAGGAAAAAAGAAAAAAAAAATACAATATTTAACTGATTATTTGAGTGTAGTAATATCAGCCAATATCTCCCATAAATATGCCTTCCCTTCAGAAATGTCACAGTTTGCATCATCACAATTTGCCCGCTGCCATTGCTCAGCCAATTCTCTTGGCCTTCTCGTTAGTATCACGCTCCTCATGAGACTTGTCCAACTGGGCATTTGTACTCTTTCAACCAAACAATTCTTATCCATCCCCTTAACAATTTCAGTAATGGATGGACGATTTTCTTCCTTGCAAGACACGCAACGTGCTGCCACATATAACAAGTGCTTAATCGTGTCCTCCATGAATGTTGGCAGTGCAATTCTTGTGTCGCATATCTCCATCAATCTTTGCTCTTCAATCAATGGCACTGCCCACTCAACAATTGAAGATGGCGACCTCGAGACATCAATCACTTTCTGACAACTAATGATCTCTAACAAAACAACTCCATAGCTGAAGACGTCAATCTTAGTGCTTAGTTTGCCTGGAGTGGTGTAAAAAGGGTCCAAGTACCCAATAGTGCCAGCCGGTTGGGTTACATGATCATGACTTGATGAGTCTGCTAGCAACACTGAGAGTCCGAAATCTGCCAACTTAGCCTTCCAATTTATGTCAAACAAAATATTAGCAGATTTGATGTCTCTATGAATAACCAAAGGCTTGCCTTCGTGAAGGAATTGGACTGCCCTTGCAATTTGAATAGCGATTTCTACACGTTTAGGCCATGGTGGTGGACACGCATCAACATGGAGCAGGTCATGGAGAGAACCATTAGGCATAAACTCCATAACCAAAACCCTGTTCTTCTCCTTGCAATTTGAGTTGTGACGATAATGACTCGCTCCAAGAAAATTGATGATATATGGACCTCCACGTAGGGAAGATAGCACAGATATTTCGTTCTCGAGTTTCTTGGTGTTGTCAGCAGAGACATGATCAGTACCAAGAGATGATGATTTCTTGATTGCAACAAGCTTATTTTCTTCAAGTATGCCTTTGTAGATTGATCCATGGCTTCCTTTTCCTAAAAGTCTTGAAGGAGAGAAACTCCCAGCTGCCTTTACAAGTTGTTGATAGTCAAACACATCCATCTTTCTTGTTCTTAGCAACTTGCTGTGTTTGACAGAAAAGTGAAAGAAAGATGAGTAGCACTACTGGCTCTGGCTTCTAGGGCTTGCAAAATGTATAGGAAAAGGCGGTGTAGGAGGCAGAGAATAATGGGAGCTTAGAATGGCATGAAAAGGAAAATTATAATGGAAGAAAAGCAAAAGCTTCTTCCTAGTTAAGAACAAAGGGGGGCATTTTGTTCCCCACCACATTTTCTTGGTCCGTCTTTTTATTAATTTTAATACATATATAACAAGTAGTATTGTTTTCGATAATTCATGTATAAGAAATAATATTATGACTCATGAACAATCAAACTCTTTTTTTTCAATGTAATTTTTTTTTTAATTTCATACTCAAATCTTTTTAACAATCATTCGAGTGACCTTTAAACTGGTCAAGTCAACTAGATTATATCGAGATAACTATCAAATGCTTTAATTGAAACATATGATAGGCAATAAATCAAGTTGATAAGTTTTTTCTATTAAATTCATCTTTTTTTTTTATTAATTTCATCATTTGAATTTTTTTTATTGGTCAAATAGGTTATCTTTGAATTATTCAAATCAACTAGGTCATGTATGCCTAACTCATATCCAATTTTATTTTAAACTCAAGAAAAATAATAAATCAAATTGAAAGTTTTAAGATTAACCCGCTAGATGAGGTTTAATAATAATATTAAATAGTTATCTACATAATTTTTACTACCATAAAAAAACAATATTATCTGACCCTCATCACACCTCAGTCATATAGAATTAATTATAATTATCACTAATCGTTTAAAGATATTAGTTTGCAGGTTTGATCTGTAATTGATTTGTTCAACACTTCACCTATAATTTTAATAAGATTGCTGTTTATCATGATTCAAAGGACAGTTTTATATAAAGAATGATTCGATGTTCCAAGGATGCTTAAAAAATTTCTTGGAATTTTTTTATTTTTTCCAACTTAATCCATACAAAGAGAAAAGGATGGTACTCCTTGGTGAATAAAAATCATATAATTTGATATCTGAGCTATGATTTTTATCAAGAATCATGTGCATCTTTGATGTTCATCATCATATTCTTGATTACTTCTGCACCTACTTAGAAAATGGCTCGTGTCCTAGGGGGAAACATGGAAAGGGGTAATGTGGAATCGGTATTTTTGAATAATGATGTGGACCTCGAGCTACATGGCAAGAAAGTTGTTGAATTGAACTCTAGTTTTACAACTTTATTTATGAGATGCACCGTTTAACCTCGCCTTAGGTTCCTGCTAAGAAAAATATTGAATTAGATTAAAGTTTTACGACTTTAAGCTATGTTTGTTTATGTGGTAAACCACGTATAAATCTCGAGTTCATGCCCAAGAAAGTTTTTGAATTAGACTTGAGTTTTACGACTAAAGTTATGTTTGTTTACAACTATACCATGTAGTGCATGTTATAAATAAACAGAGTTTAAAATAAAAAATAGCATTTGATTATTAACACGAGATAATAATTAAAAAAATATATGTTTTTTTATATTTTTATTTGTGATTTTGAAAAAAAAAATTATTTTAAAACTGTCATGATTTATCATGAATAACTATCAAAGAACAAATTCAATCAAATAGCTTAAGCGGTTAGATAAGGTCCCAAGATATAATTAATATTATTATTTTTTAACACAACCCCTTTAAGTAAAAGCCTTTTGGCTTAAAACTTGCACAAGCTCATATTATTTTGTACTTGATTTTTATAAAATAAATGGGGTTGCTGAAATTCGAACTTCACATTATCTTGTGCTTGATTTTTATCAAATAAATAGGGATGCTGAGATTCGATCTCATTACTGCTTAGTTATCAAGGCTCTGATATCATATTAAATAATAAATTCAATTTAATAGATTAAGTTGTTAGATAAAATTTCAAGATATAATTAATATTATTATTCTCTGACAATTACTAACTAGGCACAACCTAAAATTTTACCGATCAATTTAAAAAAATAAAAAATATTATTTTTGAATAACACAATAATACTGTGCATAATTTTTTCTTCCCAGTATTGCTACATATATGATTGCTAATTTGATAGATTTAATCTATCTAGACCCGTACAGAAGAAGAGATTGCCCAAATTTAATTCAAATTAAATAAATCATACTGTCCTCAGCTGTATCCAGGCTTCTTCTTTTTTTCAAGAAAAAAACCTATCTAGCACATCGGCATTAACAAATATCTGTCGGGTATGCTTACATGGCTCAAAATCCTTGATATTAAATCCAGTTCGAGAGTTGACTTAATCAAGAAGTTAGGTATTGGGTTAATTTAATATATATATATATATCTTACATAAAAAAAATTTTGAAACATGTAAACATAGACTATAAAAAAAAAATTCTCTCATATCAAAAAATTAAAAAAACAATAAAGAATATAAAATGAAATATGAAGTATAGTAAACTATATAAAGTTAACTATTTATACATTAATTTTATAATTTGTTTAGTTTATTAAAAAAAATAGATCTCAACCGGAGATCACTAGATTTTGGGTTGACTCAGTGACTCGCCTGAGCTTGACAATATTAATTGCAAACCTAAATTTTATCTATTTTTAACCTAACCAAGATCTCAGGTTACCTGAATCTCAGGTCAACTTATTAGACTATATTTTATAACTACACTAAAAAAAAATGTTTTGAATCTTATGTTTATCATGAGGGGATTTGAATTTCAAATCAAAAACATATTAGGATTTACTAGTTATTTGATTCGCGCTTTGGCGTGGCTGGAACAATTTTTTTTGACAAAAAAAAAACATGCAAGCTTTCTAAAAGTGTTTTTTTTTTTTTGTAATCTAATTATAAATCAAAAGGTTTATGCATGCATTTAATTAAATACATCGAGATCATCTGTGCCAATAAATACAAAAAAAAAAAAAAAACAAAGTGTTAAAGTATCTATTCAACTTGTCTCACTGCAGATCGAACAATTTTTTTTCTAAAGCAAAAGAATTAATGTGTAAATATTATTGATGTGTTTTTTTGAAATCAAGTAATAAATATAACCGTGAATCAAAAATTGATACTTATATATAATAAAATATAGTAGTAGATCATATGTATTAATAAAGACATGTAAAATCTCAAGTGAATTTTTAATGCAGTAGAAGAATGAAATAATGTTGCAGTTGCTATAGTGAAATGTCATTTCCTTAGTATTTATATAATAATTTTTCAACAAAAAAGTGTAAAGAGAAAAAATTAAAAATAAATTACAAAAGAATAAAGATAAGATTAAAAAAAAAAGTATAAATAGACCAAGTGTAGAGTAATAAATATTCAAAGTGTAAAAAATAAAAAGTAATATTTTTTTTCCAAAAACAAAGTGTAAAGAAAAAACTAAAAAATATGAAAAAAAATAAAGATAAGAAAAAGAAAGATGATAAATAGACCAAGTATAAAATGATAAAAATATCAAGTATAAAGAACAAAAGAAAATAAGAAAAACTTGTTTTTTAAAAAACAAATTATCACAAACAAAAACAATTGCAATTAAAATAACCATAACTAAACTTGAAATATTAAAAAATTATGGGTGATGAAATTGAAAATGATTTATAATATGATAGATTATTTCTAAATTAAAAAATACTAAAGTGAAATAGAAGAAAAAATATTATTGAGTGGTAAACCAATACAATGAAACAAAAAAAAAAGGTTAAAAAAAGAGAATTAAACCCAAAAAACAACAAAACAAAAGTTTTTAAAAAAAAAACAACATAATTCTCAACCAAAACAAACATCTTAAACTTAATATAATCTTTAAAAGTCGCTTCTCGTGAAATTTTTTACTTATATTTAATCAAGAAACATAATTCGCAATCAATTTAATTTTGAAGAATAAGATTGAAAAAAAAAATTAATAAAAAAACTTGTAAATACAATAAAAAGAATAAGGATAAAATTTGATAGGAAAAACCTAAGAATGATGCAATTTAATGGGAAAAAAATGAAGAAAAAAAAAACCAAATTTTAAAAATTAAAAAAAATCAAAAGATGAAATTAAAAACATTTGTAAAAACTAAGCAAACTTAGAAAAACATTCAAGTCTTAAAAAGCTTGTAACCAATTAAACTCTGGATCCAGATCCTATTAAGAAATTTATTACAAACCAATTTTAAAAAAATTATCCAAAACAAATAACAAAAAAAGCTTCAAACAAACTTATATCAACAAATCAAACACATGACCTACAGCATGAAATTGAAATATCTTTATAAATAGAAAAGCAAAAAAAAAAAAACACTAAAAAAAATTATTAAAAAATACTTTTAAAAAAAACAAAAGTTAACTCAAGTTAATTCTTCAAATCTATTATCCGGATCATGAGACTGAGTTAACCCCATTAAAGTCAAACCCGAAAAAACAAAGAAGCAAAATTATTAATCAAACAAATATTGAGGGACGACAGTAAGGAAAAAAAACTCAAATAAAAAAAACAATGTAAAACAAAAAAAAATAACAATTAAAAAAAATTATGACTAAATTCAACATAAAAATTAAATGTCCAAGAATAGAATTGTAAAAAAACAAATCCATTAAAAAAATGATTGAAAATATATCAATTTAAAAACTTAGAACTACATTTTATATAAAATTTAAATGAAAGTAAGTGTAAAGGTAGAATTGGAAAAAAAAAATCAATCAATAAAATAATTCAAAAACAATAGAAATTAAAAAAATAAAGACTAAATTTAAAAGTAAATTAAAAAAATTAAATGATCTGGGATGAAATCAAAAATAAAATCCAATTAGAAACAATTAATGCAAATAAAACAATTACAAATAAGAGAAGAGAGATTGAATAGAAACAATTAAAAGGCCAGCATGAATTTTTGCATGACCAACACGCAATCCAAAAAAGACAGAGAAGGAAAGGAAAGAAAAAACCAAAAGCAATTTCAGGTCAAACCACGTTAAACCACCATACACACGCCACTCATAAAAAAGACACTACAACGAATCAAATGATGTAGTAGAATCACAGTTACAATTGTCGGAGCCAACCGAACACCCTACTTGAAGACAACATAATGGTTGATGCCCATGAGATGCGCATCAGCAACTTTTTTATTTTTTAGATGAAGAACCTAAATATACCCTTGAGACTAAACAATATTAACAAACAAACCGTGATGAAATAACTATTTTTAACGTGCATTTAAAAATCATATTCCCAAAATAACCTCGTACAATCCTCAAAAAAAAACATTTATGTTATGGTAAAAATATCGTCCTGCCCAGGTCATAACACTATTTAACACTAGTGTAATAAATAGTGTTTTGTGTCCTGGGACAGTATATCTACAAAGAGAATTAGTATTTTGGATAATAATATTAAGAATCATCTCCTATGGTCAATTGCAATGTTTTTAGGTACTGCCATACAAGGACCACCTTCCATGATCCTCACTGCTGTATTACAAGCAACAATAGTGAATGCAGTTGTAGTGTCGAAGTCTAAGCAAATTGTGTAGCTCCACGGCTATATGGTGGAAAAGTAGACATAGGTATGTATAAGATACTAACATCAGAAGCCTATCCAGTTAGGCTATTAAAATCACAGCCAAGAAGGTGCTCGGTTGAATCTTGAACCCATTTGAAACTATTGTCATGAATAACAGTTGCAAATGGACCAAACACAAAACCTGATGCAGAAAACCACACTCTACACTGACATCGGAACCAATTCACAAGCATCACAAGAGAAGAGCCAGCAAGAACAACACGACAAGAGCCAAGTCGCATGATAATTCACAATCCATTCAAAACTATTGTCATTAATAACACTTGCTAATAAACCAAATCCAAAATCTAATGCAAAAAACTACACTACTGTCAAGTCTACGATCAACACTGATGTTTGGAACCAATTCGCATGCACCACAAGATGAACCAATTCGCATAATAATTGACAATCCATATACCAACCAGATGCTGCTTAAAGCACAATGAAATGCTAAATATTAACTCATTGAATATAATCCATATCCAATCAAAAACACAATTAATCTGATCTAAATCCAATTAACCAATTCTAGTAAAATTTTGCAACATGAGTGTAAACCATTGAGAAGAAAGACACAAGAAATAGTAACTAGGCATATGCTTAATCAAAAAGAGAGAACCCCATATCATCATCACTCTCAGGCTCCTCTTCCTTCTTTTTTTCCTCAGCAGCAGGTGCTTCAGCTGCAGATGTTGCACCTCCTGCTGGAGCTGCTACTGCACCACCACCACCACCACCACCAAAGAAGGCACCACCGGTGCTCCCACCAATGACCACCTAAATAACACACAAAATTCACCCATCCCATCAGATACAAATAAAACGGTCCATGAAATTCCAGATCTACCCTTACCATATTTAGCACTATAAAACCTAATTAATGAGACAATTGCATTTCAAATAATAAAATATTTGCATAAATACTATCTGATTTATTAGCAAATAAGACGATAATAATTCATCATGAGATTATAAATCAAAATAATTATATAAAAATAGAGATAAAGAGAGGCGAGTACCTGGAAAACAGCGGAGGAAGGAGTGACGTATGAGAAAGAGGACTGGACGGCGCCTGATGAATCAGCGGAGAGAGCGGACTGGACGAGTTTCCTTTGCAATTCGAAGGTGGAGGAGGCGGAAGCCTCGATATTGCCGTCTGAGATCTGCTTGGCGCTCCACTCGTTACTGGAGCTCCTGCAAACGAATGTGAAAACTCCCATTTTGGTTTTCCTTAAACCTTAAATTTGCTTCGCAACAAACAGAGTGAGAGGGATGGCTCGCAAGTGCCAGAGTGCTGTATTTTTATGTCATGGAAACCTAGGGTGCTTTAACAATTAACAGTCCGTTTTATCCCTGAATATGTTTCTTAATTTCTATACTGCCCTCCTCTATATTTTTTATATAATTGAGTGGTTTAGAGAAGAAAACAAATTAGAAAATAAATAACAAGAAATGTGTGTGTGTGTTTATAATAAAATTTAAAAAATAAATTTATATCTTTTATTATATATTTTTTCAATATTAAAATTATTATATAGGTGGTCTATTTATAAAAAAAAAATGAGAACATTAAAGGAAATTAGAAAATTCAAGTGTCATAAAAAAACAAAAACAAGAGTTATAAAGTTTAAGAGATTCTAATAGACATTAAATATATATAATTACATATTTTATAATACTTTCTTTTGAATGATCATGTACTAAAAATATATTTCATTAAAACCTTGCAAAGAAAAACCCAAAAGAAGAAAACTTGCGAAGGAAAATGAGTACAACATTCTTATGTGATTTCTAAATACTTCATAATTTAATAGAAAAAATTATATAGATACTTCAAGATTCATATTTAAATATTTTATAATTCACAAAAATATCAAATTGCTTCATTAAAACTTTGCAATGTAAAACTCCATGGGAAAAACCTAAACGAGGGGAAAAAAAGTACAACTTGCATTGACTTCACCTTAAAAATACATGTTTTATGATAAAAATTTAAGATAACGCATTTCAATATTATAAATAAGTCTTTTGAAAGTTAAGGTTGGTAAAGACTTTATAAATAAGTGTGTTAAACTACCACTTCACCTGATTGGTTTGATATCATTTTTTTTCTTTTTTGTTGAAGCTCATGAGTATAAAAAAACCTTTGATGAGATATATTTTGTTTTATCTTCTTTAATACAATCTCTTCTAAGTTGAGTGATGCAGGCAGCATTATCTCCAAACAATATTGTGGGATTATTTTTAATGGTTGACAATTCATATTTTTCTTTTATATGCGGGATAATTTACCTTAGCCATATATATTATCGACTTACTTCATGGATTGCCGTAATTTATGAATGATTTAATGAAGTAGCCATTGATGTTTGTTTGACAAATCTCTAAGAAATTTCAAAACCTCAATAGGTAAATAGATAACTTGTTTATAATACTCATTTTATGAAGACTAGATAGATAACTTACAACTGCATATTCAATCAATTACGAATTTGATCCACTATAAAATAAACTCATTTTAGTTGTTCCACGGAGATAGCAAAGTATATGTTTGACCTTATTTCAGTATTTTTTTGTGGGAGTTAAAATATATCTTGCCAATAAATTGACTGTAAAAGTAATATATGGTCTTGTACAATTTACAAGATATATGAGTGCTTCAATGAAACTAAGATATGGTAGTTTTAGACCAAGAATTTATCTATCCTCTTTTAGCGGTCAAAAAATATCTTTCTTCGTATCAAGTGATCGAACAATCATAGATGTATTCAAAGGATGAACATTGTTTATGTAAAAGTGCTTCAAAACCTTTTCTGTATATATCGATCAATGGACAAATATTTCATTTGAAAGATGTTTAATTTGTAAACCAAGACAAAAAAAAAAATTCCAAGATTTTTCATCTCAAATTCACCTTTCAAATAGGTTACAGTTTTTATGAGCTCTTCATGAGTACAAATAAGATTTAAATCATTAACATATACTATAACAATAGCAAATCGGGAAGTGGTTTTTTAATAAAAATACAAGGGCAAATGTCATCATTCTCAAACTCTTTTTCTAGCGTGTATTCATTAAGACAGTTATACCACATTCGATCAAATTGCTTCAACCTATATAAAGATTTTTTAAGTTTAATAAAATAAACACTTTCGGGTTTATCATAATAAGCTTTAGGCATTTTGAATCTTTTTGGGATTTTCATATGGATATCTTTATCTAATGATCTATATAGATATGTTGTAAATACATCAATTAAACATGTATATAGAGTTTATAAGACTACTAAACCAATCAAAAAATATGAAAGTGATTGCATCCATAAATAGAGAATAGGTTTCCTCATAATCAAATCCAAGTCTTTGTGATAAACTGTGTGCAACAAGTCATGCCCTGTATCAAACAATTTCATTATTCTTATTTCGTTCTAACAAAAACCCACTTATACCTAATAGACATAACACCTTTAGATGTATGAACTAAAAGTCCAAATACTTCACGTTTTGCATTTGAGTTTAACTTTGTTTAGATTGCTCCTTTCCACATTGACCAATCATTTTCTATATCGACATTCTTTAATAGTTTGTGGTTTAATTTTATCAAAAGGTTTGATGATGCCAAAAGCAACCTTTAATGCAAATGCGTTATTTATGACAATTTTATTTTGATCCAAAATCTCTCATGTGTGAACATAATTTATAGAGATCTCATTATTTCCAGTTACTTAGATCTTTTCAAGAGGTCCCACTTTAGGAGAATCAATATTAGAAAATGATTTTAACACAATATTTATTGCTTGTTTTATGGATGAGGAATCTTTAAAAGTACTATCATCTATTTGTTGTAATTTATGTTTTTTAGGATTTGTTTTCCTTAGCAGTAACAAGTCTTTCATACTTCCGAAGTGATATGGATTCATTGTTACTATGTTGCTTTTTTTTTTTCTTCAGGGATTTCAATTATAGATGTAGCATTTGCAAGTAGAATAAGAGATTTAACCCCTTTTCACTATTTGTGAAAACATCTGGTAATTGATTTGTAATATTTTATAAATGAATTATATTTTAAACTTCAAGTTCACATTGATTTATCCTTAGATCAAAATGAGATAACTTCGAGTGATTCCAAGTAATTTCTTATTAAGCCTCAAACACTAATTTTTCTTCCCCTAATGATGGAAAAATGTTCTCAATAAAATAACAGTCAAAATGTGTCTTAAAAATATTATCAGTCAAAATGTGTCTTAAAAACATTATCGATCAAAGGTTCAAGAAATCTAATAATAGATAGAGAATCGAAATCATTATAAATTTATATTCTACATTATGGACCCGTATTAGTCCTTTATGGGGGGCTGCTATAGACATATATACCGCATAACCAAAAGTTCATAGATAAAATATATTTGGTGGTATACCAAAAACAAGTTGCAAATAAGAATATTTATGGTAAGCACTTGATCTAATTTTAACCAATGATGCAACACGTAATATAATATGTCCCCAAATAAATGTAAGCAATTTTGATTTCATAGGTAATAGTCTAGCAATTAATTTAAGACATTTTATAAATGATATTTTTAGATCTTTTTGAGCATGTACATGTGCAACAAGATGTTCAACATCAATTCCAATATAATATAAAAATTATCAAATATTTATGAAGTAAACTCACTAGCATTGTCCAATCAAATTTTCTTGATTGGATAATTAAGAACTTGAATTAGTAGTAATCTAGCAAGTGTAATATTTTGATTAGAAAATAAACAAAAATATAACCATTTACTTGATACATCAATCAATGCCATAAAATATCTACAAGGTTTGTATGGTGGATGAATATGTCTACAAATATCTCCTTAAATTCTTTTGAGAAAAGATTGTGATTCTATAACAACTTTTGATGGAGATGGTTTGACTATTAATTTACCTTGAAAACATGTAACTCATGGATCTTGAGTTGGTAAAAGAATCTTTAGGTTCTTTAAAGGATGCCCATGTAAATTTTTAATAATTCATCGCATCATTATTGATTCCGGATGTCGCGGGGAGTCGCGACGTCGTCTGGCGATGACGGAGGCACTTTATCGTGCCTCCATGGTGAGGTGTGGTGTGCTGGGAATGTTTTTTGGATTTAATCATAAAATTATGATTAAGGTTTAGGAGTCGCCACCTAGTATTATGGTCATTAGGAACCTATAGTCTGCGAAAGTCTAAGTAAGGGACTGGTTGTGCAAGGGGAAGACGCATCACCCCCAGTGCACCCTACCTAAGGTAAGTTGCACTGTTGTTTGATTGTTTTTCTAGGTCGGGTTTCTATTCGTTGGTCTTTTCTAAGGCTTAAGGCAGATCTCTCTTCATGAGAAAGTCTCTACCTTATTGGGTTAAATTCTAACCGTTCTAACATCTGAATATTAGCATCACATTTATTTACATCTTGTATTTGTAATACTTGAAGTTGTATTTTATCGTGTAATTTTACAACCCACAAATATTAAAGTCTACATCTAGACCTTAAAAAAAAGATTGGAAAAAGGTTTTTGATATTTTGGTCAAACCTTAATGGATGATCATAAACTGGTTATGATATCCATTTTTTGGATTTTCAAAACATGAAAAAGATGCAATTTGTTAATGAAAATATGCTTGGAAATTTTTAGGATTTGGCCGTATGAAAACAAATTATTTTTTTTTTGTTTTTTGGAAAAGGGAAATTGATTTAAAAGTTTTTAAGATTTTTTTGAAAATATTTTGAATTTTTTTTTGAAATATTTTAGAGAAAACTAGGTATTTTAATACCGGATTTGTATTTTACAGTGTAAATATACAATCCGATATTATGAAAATTTGGTAGAAAAATATTTGAAAAAAAATACAATTTTTTGAAATGATTTTTGAAATTTTTTTTTATTTTTTTCATTTTTTTTTAAGAAATATATATATATATATATATATATATATATATATATATATATATATATGGGTTGGGTTGGCCCAGCTGACTGGCCGAGATCACTCCCAGAAGAGGTGGGTCAACATCGGCCCAAAATAGTTGGGCCGATCTCAGCCCAGAATATTTCCTTTTTAGTTTTTTTGGCTTGGCTAGACCTAGCCCAGACACTTGGGCTAGGCCAACACTGGCCCGACCCAAATGCAATGTTAATTATTTGTAGAACGTGAATAGTGATTCACGTTCTGCATGCAACCGAAATGGCTGCAGAAAATGGAGGTTGGCGGAGGAGCGGCTCACTCGAAGTAGGAGTCTCGGCCGTGATCTAGAGGCTTAGCTGGTGGTTCTGGCGGCGTTCCTGCGAGGAGCGGTGGCCAAAGTCGTCCACGGGGAGAAGATGAAGACTTCAACAGAAGTGAGAGAGAGGAAGAAAAGGTGGCTATTTCAAGCATGGGGGTGGCCGACTTGTGGTTGGGATAGCTACCTGTGGTGCATCTAGTGGTGGAGAAGCTGGTGGTGGCCTTGGTTGGTGGTTGAAACAGCGGAGAGAGAGGGAGAGAAACTACAGAAACGGGGGCAAAAGGGCTGGTTTTTAGCCGATTTTGGACCCGATTTTCTCCTCCCCAGACCATCAACTTTGCCTCTATTTATAGGTGGTGGAAGAGGGTAATCTTGTCTTCACAAGGAAAAATTTTCAGCCCTTGATCTGACTGGAAGAATCTAAGCCTTCGGTTCAAAGTGCACACCTTGAACTACCAAATTTGACAGTCCAAGGCTGCTCGGGTTGGCTATTTTAGGCCAGTCATCGAAGCAGTTTTGATGTTTATAGACCTGAACGGGTAATACTCGGGGATAGAGGGATTTCAGGTGGCCATTTTGGTGCATGATTTGTCAATTTTGGGGGACAAACGAGGCATTAAATGCACCTGCAAAACTGCTACCCCGATAGCTTCACGGGAAAGATGATGAACAATGACTAGGCGACGCGTCGCCTTGTCTCTTCCTTCTTTTTTATTTTAATAACTAAAAAAAATGGCGTTGTTTTGGTTTAAATGAAGGAGTTTTGACTAATTTTCAATTTAGTCCTCCTTCTTTCAATTTGTTTCAATGGAACCCCTAATTGACCCTAAACTTTTGATTTAATGCAATTTGGTCCCGGCATAACTTCAACTTCGGCCCCATATTTACACGCCTTTTGCATTATAGTCTTTGATCTAGGATTTATGCAATTTAACCCCTAATTAACCATTAAACTTTCAATTTTTTCAATTTCACCCCCGATTTTTGTCAATTAAACCCCTTAATTTTGCCACCTTTTACAGAAACGTCCTTGGCTATCAATTTCTTCGATTTAACCTCTAATTGACCCCAAAAATTTAATTTTCTTGCAATTTGGCCCCTAATTTCAATCAATTAACATGGTAAAAATTAAACTTGGTCTCTTCAAATTCCAATCTTCTCAATTAAGCCCAAATTGGGCTCCCAAACTTAATTTTTCACCAATTAAGCCCCAAATAAAATTAATTTGACCCATTTAAAGTATAATTAAGTCCTTCTACTTAATTAAATCCTTCAATTGAACCCAAATTAATTCTTAAACATAATTAAAATTTAATTTGGCCCATGGTTAAATCAAATTGGCCTATTAAAAATTTAATTATGTCCTTGGACTTAATTTTTATGCAAATTCGTCCAATAATCATTTAATTTAACCTTGAATTTGCATTCTTTTTTTATTTTTGGGCATAATGGGGTACAATTAGGCCTTGAATTTCCTCCAAAAAATTACAGCTTGATTCCTCGGTCTATTTTCTCCATATTTTTAATTTTTTTAAAAAAAGTTAGTTTTGACAGCTTGATTCCTCGGCCTACTTTCTCCTCGGCCTATTTTTAATTTTATTTATTTTATTTTTAATTTTTTTAAAAAAATTTAGTTTTGAAAAATAACCCAGAATTGGGTTGTGACACCGGATATCCAAGTTAATCATGTCAAAGCATAGATATTTTTTAGTCAAAACACTTCTAGTGTATCACAATATTTGTTTCAATAAATTTCATGATCGTATAGAACAGAAACAAGTAATTTTTCAAGTATAAGCTTTTAGCCTGAAATACATGAAATAATATAAAGATATTATTTTTTTGCCTTCATTTATTGTTTTAATATGATAACCATTAGCAGGTATATTGTTAAAACTTAGTCAAATTTTTTCTGGACTCAAATGAATATAATTCATCTTTAATGCTCAGTTTTGTATTATTTGGTTACAAAATATTAGCTCTTTTAGAGCATTTAATCATGTTTGTTAGACATAATATTGTGGTGACATTAGCTTTAGTTAATGTCAAATATTCAAAATATTTATTTTCCTTGAGAATTATATATGTTATTGCATTGTTTACCAAACATAAATCTTCATTATAAAAAATCATATCTCTATTTAAAATACAATTAAAGTTTATTATTTAACTAAAATAAAATTGATATTGTTTATTGAGAAGACAATAAGATAAATATCACAATACAAATAGAAAAATCTTAATTATCTCCAAGGATTCCACCACTAAGTATGTTATATATTTTATCTGGGTTTTTAAAGAAATCATTAACATCAAAATAAGCATTATAACGTTCAAAATCATCTTTATAAATAAAATTAATCTCAATTGCATTTTGTTTCTGAGACTTGATATAAATTTGTAAAATATTTTGGCATGAGACAAGTGCGAGACTAATATTCATGCATACCACATTTATAACACTTATCTTCAAGTTTATGCAAAGTCTTGTCCTTTTCTTGTTTGGGTTCATTGTGTCTCTATTTATGGCGGTATATTAGGTTGCCTTTTAAAGGATTATATCTTTTTTTTTCCATTTATTTTTTCCATATCGACACCCTTGATTCTTTCTTATCTTTTAGACAAAGGTTCAATTCACTTCAAGGAATGATTTAGAACCCGTGGGATGGGATTGATAATTTTCCATCAACAACTCATTATTTTGTTTAGCCATAATAAGATATGAAATTAGTTCTTAGTACCTCTTGAAATTACGTTCTTTATATTATTTTTGCAGGACAATATTTGAGGCATGAAAAGTAGAAAATATTTTCTTTAATATTTGGTATTCTATGATATTTTCACCATAAAATTTTAACTGAGGTAATTTAAAAAAAAAAAAAGCAAAATTATATTAACTAACCAATTTAAAATCTTGCAACCTCAAGTGTAACCAATTATAACGAGATTAAGGAAGTATAATAAATTTTTGGTGGTCATATCTTTCTTTTAAATTTTACCACAGAATAAGAAGATCTTTTATTATGAGATATTTAACTTAATCTTTCATGGAGATGAAGACAAATGAAAATTATTATTTTTGCACAATCCTATAAGGATGTATTATTTTTTTCTTTAATGATCTTTCTAAGATTCATAGATTTTAAATGAATCTTAGTGTTAAGGATCAACGACAAATAATTATTCCCAAAGATATCAAGAGTGGTAAATTCAAGTTTCATTAAAGTCAACATTATCTATATATATAAAAAAATAACTTATTAAATAAAATCATGAATATAAAAGATACAAATTAGTCTTTTAAGACTACTATTTATTTAGTTCTTTAGAAATACTAGTTTTTCAAGAACTGTATTTAATTTATTTAATTTTTCAAGAACTTACAATATTAGCTATTCAAAAACTTTAAATCTTGATGAATAATAATAAAAAAAAAAGTTCATTAAAATAAGTTATAGAACCAAATACATTCTATAAAATATGAACAATATTGAAAAGAAAGAAAATATTGAAATTGATACAAGTCACGTAACATAGAAGTTCATGTGTGCCGAGATTTCAATATAAATTAATTTAAGTGATTATGCTAATAACATGTTAAAAAATAAGAAACAAGAACATACATGTTCCGAATAAAATTTAAAAAACAAATTCATACCTTTTTTATATATATATGTTTCAATATTTATTTATAGGATAAGAGAATGAAAATATAGGAGATTAAACTCACAAGAGTTATGAAGTCTAAAAAATTCTAATTCTAATGGCATTCAATATTATATGATTACAGATTTTATAACAAGACTTTAAATTTTAAAGGTTTTTTACTCTTTTAATAAAATGATTTTGGATATAAAAAATAATTTATAAATAAAATTCAGATTGAGTTTGATAAGAGCAATGAGGTTAAGGTCCACAGATTATTCTTTAATTTCTAGAAAGGAAAAGGCAAATGTTTTATCATTAGTTTTCAATTCTATCCTCATTGGCCTAAAAAAAATTAATCACTTTCTTTCATTTTTTATGCTTTTTTTAATCATCATTACATCTCCCCTTGAAAAGATTAAATAAATAAATAAATAAATAAGAAATCCAATATTTTGCAAATTACATGTACGCATCAACTTGATTATAGATTCTCATCCACCGAAAACAAATAAGAAAATTTATAAGATCGGATCATAATGATCGAGAGAAGATATAAAACTATGTGAAGCTAAGATTTTTAAATTTATCAATACGGATTGCAGACATATTTTACTTTAAAAAGAAATCTGTTTGACGGGTGATATTCAATACAAAAGAAACATGCTTTGCAGCAAGGCGTGATCTTGGGATCCTCAGCAACTATTCCAAGGAACCGAAAAAAATAATCTAAAAGGACACAGAAAACGATGATCATAATGAAAAATGAAGCAAAATGATCTATGATATCTGCATCTGTTGAGAATAACTCTTTTATTCTCCTGCTTTTGAAACTCAAAGGAAGAGTCCTCTTGCAAAGTTTCATACCTGCTGTAGTTCTTTAAGCTTGCTCCTTTCCCATTGAATCTCATGTCCATGCCCAGGTCTTGCTGAACAATGGAACCTTTTTAGGGTTTTACCCATGTATTTCATACTTGGAGAATCTTTTTGAGCCAGGAGAAGCATTTCAACAGAACACAAAGACACCCTTTTCTGAGGTGATCATTCTTCTTGCAGAAGCAGTTCCAACAATTCTCTCCAGCTACGACATCCAAAAACAGAACAGATTGTGTATCAACAAAAAAGGGCTCACAGAGGATGTGTGAACGGAGGTCCAAGTTACCAAATTATGGTGCCCACACACACCCACGCGCAAAAAAAAAAAAAAAAAGAACCTGCACGGCCAATGTACTAACAGATCCAAGATAAATCAATAAAGTTACCTGGAGTTGATCAAATTGAGAAAAGAGCACAGTGCATGTCATGTCATCAGCCCCTTCAAGCATGTTGACAACCTACCAAAAAAAAACGGAAAAGAAAACTTGAAGGTTAATGAGATAGCAAAAATGGATTCCATGCTATGTGAAAAAGTAGTTCACTTTAAAGTAATGCTTCAGTTAGTTTGCAGAACAATGACAGTCAAAGCTACCAATTTCACAGGAAACATGCTCACCTCCGGGAAGAACTCCTTCCTCTCAGGGAGAGAATAGACGATCAAATTCCGAACACCACCAATCTACTCATCATGAAAAAGAAGGATCCATGATTTTAATAATGCTAAACACCAGTCTTGTGTTGGAAGAAGACTAATAGAAATAATAGCTGGAGCAAGAAAAGTAACTAGCAGTTAAAAAGAGAGATGTCTTACCTTGTATCTACGGTAAAAATGAAATCTTTCTGTGTAAAGCATGATTTTCTTTTCTCCATTACGAAACCAATTCCGCATACGAGTGACATCCCTTGGTTCGGCGTAGCTAAAGATCAAAGCTAATGTGGGTTAATGCAATTGCAAACTAAAGTGGAAAGCGATATTGCATAAAACAGGACAGATAAATTAAAAGACATAACACAACAAATAAAAGGCACAACAAATAAAAGGAGAAGCTTCTTACTCTCCAAGCAGACACAGGGATGCATTCTGTGACTTCAAAAAGTTACGAAGTCGAACATATTCATAGTAAGAACTAATAAATAGCATAACCCCCCCCTGCAAGAAAATTCATGTAAAGGTAACAATGGCAATTATCTCAAAGCAAGTGTATGCTACAATTGATCAATATATTTACCTCATCTGAATCTTTAATTTTTGGGAACACCTGCATCAGAAAAAATATCAACATCTTGATATTTGTGGAAAATGAGAAGAGAAGCATGTACTAATCAATTACAGAATTCTTGAACTGCCATTCATTTTCTCACCCCTGAGAAATCCCCATCCACTTGTTAGAGTGTGTGTGCACTGACACGCATGAGTCAACTTCTGACAGTACACACACTAACACAGAATTGGGTTTAGCATATAACAATTGTATACTCGGTTAAAACAGCGGATGCATGTCTGTCTCCATCTTACACCAAACAGGAAGTAAAAAGTAGGATATTGATGACTTGTTCCTCCAGATGGTTAAATGCTATGATTACATCTATTCTTTCTTAAATATAAGGGTGGGAAAATGCAAGCAAAATTAAACCGTGGGTGGTTCAATTTTTCATCTCCGTCTCAAATGCAACCCCAATGTAATAACTAACAAAATAATGAACATGTTTCTGTCAAGTAGTACTTTTTTTACTGGTTTCTGTTTCTTTATACAGTGATGGGATTAGAAACTATCCCTTCCCTTCCAGTTGGGAATTTTTCCACCATCACATTGGCAAAAAAAAAAAATTGCTGCTTGTCGCCTTTTTGGTCCTCAATTCAATAGTTATAGGCTAGAGACTTTGTTGGTGCAATAACAAAAAATATATTAAATATCTTGACATCTTGTGGGTTCATTAGAAGAAGCAAACAACCAGTGATAAGAGAGATGCTATTAAATGTTCTATCCACAAAAAAAAAAATACATATCCATGGTTGAAATGTAAAATATACATATATATATTCCAGACCAACCTTCTGAACAAAGTAGTCAAGTCGAGCATTGTCAGCTTCTGCCACAGAGTCTGCATCAAATCGCTGATAAATCTTCAAGGACGAAGATGAACAAAAGCATTTAGCAACAAAACCAAACTAAATGGTTCTATCAGATTTCAGCCATAGATCAGAAATGCAAACTTGTTATCTTCTAACAAAAAAGGCAACACAGTTAAGAACAGCTTAAAATTCTCAATGAGCAATTGAATTTCAAAACTGTACAAAACCATTGGAAAAGGGCTAGAAAATCACAAGAACTATTCTTTGATCTAAAAAACTCATTATGCGTGGAGCACATACAAATGTATATAGTTCTAACCTACAGTGTCAAAACATGACTGACTTTGAAACAAAAAAACACCCTTGTATTTGGGTTTCTTCCTATTAATAATTGCTGACACTTTTGATTTTACCATCTACAATGTGGAAATTCCTTTACCATCTTTTTCATTATAAGCATTCTTCCGATTATTAATTGTAGGCCCATTTCCTATCAAAACAGTACACTAATTAGACCTCTTCACACAGAGAAGGGGTCACCACAGCAATGGGAGATTGAGCTTTGGGAACATGTAATAATTAACAAGTAACTCAGATCCCATCTTTCATCGTCATCTTATTATTACTGTCATTGTTATTACTTTTATCACACAACTGTCCATAACAATGCAGGTTATCTGAATTATGCACAAATCTTGTTAAAAAATCAATTCACATGCACATCGCGTATACATATTTTCTTATGATGCACAGCTCTATGTTTTTCTTATTTCCTGGTTTGCTATGGATTATCCCACAGAATATAAAACAGGTTTAGTTTGAAACTTTAAGGAAAAAGGAAGCAATATGACAAATTAGAAGATGATGCAATAATTCTAACAGAATATATCGATGTGTCTTTTTAAAAAATATGGCCATTTGAAACAATTTACTATTGGATTTGGAGACTCTTGGGTGGTCCTGGATAAGATGGAGGACACGTTGCTGCTCTTTGTAGGTTCAGAGAAAGGCAAGTGTTGCAGTATTTCTGAGCATTGGACTATGCTAGTCAGTATATGAAATATTTAAATGGAGAGAAAATCCCAAATAATTAAGGGCTGTTCCAAATTGATACTGCTGTTCTGAGGTAGGACAACTTTTTATTGCATCATATAGGAAGGCTGTTCTGTATCAATTTTTCTTGGTCTCAATGAAGATCTTAAATGTTGTAACTACATCTCTTTGAGCAAGATTTCCTCTGTTGATATATATAAAGCAATATGGAGAGCCAGGTGGGAATTCTATTGGTTTCCATTTCTGCCACGCTTCAAATATCCTTTACAGAGTTTTCTGAATTTCTTTTTCTAATTGTCTTGGAAACATAACAAATGAGGGAAGACAAACAAATAAATGACATCTGAAAGTGGCCAGTTCATCACATACCTACAAATTTAAGCAATGAAACAAACAAGACAAGGAAGGCATACCTGCCGTACTTGGTCTGAGACTTTTGGAAGAACACCTTTATACTGACATATCAACTTTACCTGTCATTATTAATTAAAAGTGACTACTGTATAATTTGCAAGACAGCTGAATAAAATATTTCTGAAAGAAATGCACTTCAATTACATAAAAAGATAGCAAAAAATATCAATTTTCTAAAATGAAAAGGTCAAGAACAATACAATGCATTTATTGCTAGAAGATCCAAAACTCACGTGCAAATGAGTAACAGAACATGCATAAACAAAGTATACACTAGTAAGAAAAAAATTGCAAAGTAATACGTTTTTAAAAAATAATAAGAGTATATTAAAATATGGAACAAATAAACAAGTCATCTACTGTTTAGTGGGATGATGTTGAACTATCAAAACCCATCTGGCTCAGCAACATAATCATATCGTGAAAAATTCTAACAAAAACACTAGCACGGAGCAAAAACAGCAAGCAAAGCCTTAATCCCAGACTAGATGGGATCGGGAATTTGGATCCTTTCATTACATTCCGCAACATTGTAAACCAAATCCACCTTGATATCAAGATTAGTTTAAAATACCAGAAAGAAAATGCTTTTGATCGATGAAAGCAAATGGGACATTGGGAAATCACATGGCAAACACTGATTCAAAGGGAAATATGACTACTTGGCATCAATCCCTGCTGGAACTTGCCAAACAGAACGATATATAGGCTTTAATTGGGCCAAAGAAAGTTCATTAGTGGGTTTTGTCAGGTCACACCAGCTTTGCGGATGTTTGGAACCAGCCCAGGTTTACTAAACTTTTCATAGAACTTTGCGGCCATGACCACTAGGAGACCCTGAAAGCATGGCCATATCAAGTCACGGAGCTTTACTGTTTGATGCTGATTAAGATCTATCCATGGAAATCCATCCTTTGGCTTGGAAACTAAGACCTAGGTTTCATGTTGAAGTCCTCTTTTTCTTAACCTATTTTTCTTTATCAACTTTTTGATAGAAGACCCTAAAGTTTGGATCTAATTTGATGCACAAAAAAAAAAAACTCCTAATTCAAAACTCATACAACCAAACCTCATAAATATTGCCAATCTCAGATTATTGGATGATCAGAATTAAGATCAAAAGGAAAAATAGTTTTATTATATGGCTGTATTGCTATCAAAAAAATGAAGTGAAGAATAATAGACACTCTATTGACAGTATGTCTGCTTGTGATGCATATGCCAAATGACATCCATGTATTTAGTTTGTCACCAGAAGTGAAAAAAAGAGTGATTGGAGGAGAGATGTGAGACACTATGCTTACTCTTGATAGTTAAATATCCTTTGTTACTCACCTATATCTAACAATGTTGGATTTAAATTTCTAATTTCACCAAAAATAGTCCCTCGTGGATGAGACAAATTAAGGGAACAGGTTACTTTAAACTTTCACCAGAAATTGTCTTCCAATACACCCTTCCCATTCAGCAATAGCTTCTCAAGCCTTAATAACCCAAAGGCATTGAAAAACACCACCTAGACCAAGATGTACATGGCAATCACAAGAAATAAAAATGGAGAGCAACTAGCATACCTTTCCTTGGTAGTTTACACATTGACGATTGAAGGAAGCATTAATGTCTGGAACAAGAAACCACATATGCATTATTTGTACATGTCATTAATATTCGTGTAGAAGGGGTGTGATATAAGTAGTATCATGGCATGAGTGACATGTACATAATTGATTAAAAGCAACAAAATTTTACAATCATAGATCCATGTCATCCAAAAGTTGCTGCAAACCCACAAATTGAACCAATCAAGCATTCACTCTACACTTGATCAATTACATGATTAAGGGAAAAGACTTGCAACACAGAATTCAGAATAAAGCCTTGATTTACTGTAGGTGAATAAGCAGGCAAAGTACTAAAATCAATAATGTATGGGAGACAGAAAGTAAAAATCAAGTTACCTGGGTTTGCATAACAACCTAAGACAATTGTTTGCCGATAAAATCTGGCATGTCCATCCAAATACCTGAACATAAAAACAGCCATCATCAGCCAAAGCATTTAAAGAAGAAAAGGTAAATTTCAATTCAAACAAAACTAAACATTCACTATGCATTCTAAAACGTCATCTAAGATTTTATCATTTAACATTCTGCAAATGACAGAACATAACCCTCCATCCCCATCTAATAGGAAAGTTCACAGTCAACATTGAAAAAATAGTAGAAACTGTCAACATACCACTTTCTAATGCGCATTATATCAGTCCCATGCTGCTTAGAAGGAATGCAATTCAATTGTTCAAGAACTGATGTAAGGAAGGCCCAATTCTGGATATCATTCATCAAAAAGTGAAAAGAACAAACTGGGAATCACATTCTACAAAGTATATGAAAAGCAACCAAAAAAATACAAGCCAGTATAGTTCATGATCTACCTGCATTGCTATAACATCTGCATGATCAATGATAAGAACCTATTTTTCCAACAAACATAATCTTTCCATTAGTTTTAAGCATACTAATCATCGTGAAAAACAGATATTATATAATCTAAGGACACAGTCATAACCAACAAGCAAGTAAACAGATCTTACCTCTATGGAAGAAAGATAATCCACATCTTTTTCCTTGTCACGTTTAGCTTCCTCAATTTTCTGACAAGAATGTTGTGTTGTCAGTTGCTTGCTTAAGAGAAAACTACAAGAAATCTGCTAATCTATGGCATAAAAACTGGTAAGACGTAACGATGATATGAAAAATATCCCTGTAGAATCACATGAGTATAATGTGAAAGAGACTCAATTTATGAAGCAGTGCAGCTTAACTGTTCGCAACTTCTTGCTGGAAGTTATGAAATCTCAAGCTTTCTTTTGTGTTTTCCCCCCAAATAATTAAGGTTTGATAATTAAGATCATGACTGCCACCAGCACCTCAGAACGAGGAGCCCTAGGCATCATACCCAAATAGAGAAATGAACCAAATTCATTAAACTTGGTTCAAAATGACAAACAACTGACAGAAAAAATTAAATATAGCAATCATCAATCTTGTCGCACATACTTAGAAAGGGAAGTGAACATTCTACTTGGAAAATATATTGTTTCTCATAACATAATAGCGACCTATCAACATCCAAGAGGATTGATTCCACATCTGTAACAGGTTGTGTCAGAGGGCCTACGAGTTCAACAGCAGCAGAGAAGACATTTGGTCAAAAGGAATGAAAATATCATAAACGTTTTAGTGGTTCAAATATGTTCTGAGTGTAGTCTTCACAGTAGCCTGTATCTGCTAAATCAGCCACTATCATGGCTCGTTGGTGTTAGGTAGGAATTAGTTAAGGAAGAAATACTAGAATTAGGAAAGAAAAGAATCTTAAAATCAGTTAAACTGTTGGTTTCAATATTGCCACCGCCTTCTTTATCTCCAACACTCCTATTGCCTTGGCTCATTTTAAATCAGAATTCATTGACACTTCAGAAATGATTCTCATGCATGGACCTCTCTTTCTCACTATCTTCTTTGCTACCCAAAAAAGAAAAGAAGAAGAAAGCAAATATTATATTCAATTAAGTGATCACCTTTTTAAGTGTAATCTAAAGGATACTAAAGCTTTTTGACATGACCATTAGACAACACTTATGCCACATGATATCAAGAACCATTATATATCCTCTTCTTCCATGAATTTATCCA
>CM031973.1:620081-805437 GCA_018804465.1 Populus tomentosa | reverse complement strand
TTTTTGCTCCTTGGAATTCTGAGGCTAGATATATTAAGGTCCTTCATTCTAGATTCAATAACGCCAACGTCTACCCTATTTAAAAATCCTTTGCTAAGAGGTGGTTTGGGTTGTGTAGTTCCTGTACAATTAAGAGACAATGAGCTTGTAACAGAAGTGATTGAGGGATCAGCATTCAATGATAGTCTTAACATTTTTCATACCTAGAATTGATGGAATGCCATTGGATGTGCTAGCGGTGGAATCATGCAAGGAACCGGAAAAAACATCTTGTTCAGCTGCTTCATCTGTCGTTCCAGGGCTTAAGGAGCGAGACTGATTATATACAGGAGATGGAGTACGGGGGAAATCCTCCTGCATATGTGAATCAATTATTAACACTTATAATAAAGTTATGTAAAAGGACAAAAGGTATAATAATCAATCTCCTTTTTTTTATGCTGGTGTTAAAACCAATAAGTAGCATGCTGCTCTCATAGGAATTACATTAAATAATGGATTTTTTTTTTTTATATTTCTTCAACCTTGTAGAATTAGGATTGCTATTTTTACTGTTGTTTTGATTTTACTGGTGAAGATTTACAGTTAACATTACAAGCCAAAACAACTCTGGACTACAGTGGGGTGAATCCATGGTTAATTTTTTCATAGAAAAGAAGGAAGCTAAAATTTGAAGTTAACAATGAAATCAATATATACATGAAATATATCCATGCAAGAATGGCGCATAATAATGAAGAATGTGTTTGACATGCTCCAACACAGATCTAATCCAAAAAGAACAGAGCTAGAAGCAAGTAATGACACTGTTCTGTAAGTTCTGGAATTTACATGCTAAAACTAAGAACTCTCGCATTTGCACTGGAGTAATGAGGCAAAAAAATTTTAAGGGGAGCTGTTTTAAGGCAGGGAGATTACATCTAAACCCAACAGGACAGTAAATTATATAGTGAGGTATCCAAGCACAGTAATGAATAGTCAAATCAATGAACAAATTCCTATGAATGAAAATACCTACCTGAATTATATCAACCAAGCGTTTGGATTGCCCTGCCAATGGAGCAGCATCATCTCCAGACAAAAACCCATTTGTCGTGTTGGCTAAACTGTCTAAGGGCTCCTTGGGTGAGTGGTCATCCTCCAACTCTTCCTTGTGTGTAGAAAGTACTCCTTGCGACAAATGCAAGGAGATTTTACTGTTGTCATCTATTGGAGCCAATCCCCAATTAGTGCCAAACTTAACAGCATGGCGTCCCGGATGCTGATTCTCCCTTGGGATGGGTGGTGTAGGAAGTCTGAGGTTTGGGCTGGTACCGGTACCATAATAAGATAGATATGACTGCTTCTCTGAGTTGAAAGCTAGAAGAGCATTGTTTGAACTCCCTAGCCTAGGATTGAGGTTGGAATTTTGCTGAGAAATGAGGTTGTTTATTGCGAAAAGGAGCCCTTCCATGTTTGGGGGTGCACTTCCACTTCGATTAGGGACTGCATCTCTCCCACTGCCACGGAATCTTTGACCATTCTAAGGAAATCCGCAAAATCCTCCACTGTCCATATTAGGAAGTTGATGGAACAAAAGTTGCTGGACTCATGGAGGGCATTCTAAGTGGACCTCTCCTGTAGCCATATTGCTAAATATTATTATTATTAATGGTGTTCTTTTCCCTATCAAGGGATAACAAGATATCCCACATAGTTCCCTGGAAGATGCATCAATTTACCATGGTCATGAGTGATAAGCACTTGGCTATCTGGAGACTCATAAACGCTGTTTTGTAAAGAAAAATGAAGAATTGCATAAAACAATATGTCCAATCTTTGCAAGTAAAGCACGAGCAACTATGACAATGACAGAAGGGAAACTCCTTCGGACGTTGAATTAAGAATTCCCATCGAACCACCATGACAACCATACTCAATTTGACTAATGATCAATCAAGATGTCTATAAGTTCAAACAGAAGCCATTCAACATGCATGTGGCTATAAAAAAACACAGTTAGAAAACAGCAAAAGAATCAGCAACATTGAGACTCTCTATTTGGTTGCTAAAACGAAAGCCAAACAAACAAGATAGGAGAAAACATCAAAACAGCAGAACGAAACACTTTCACTCTAACCTGGTTGAAAAGAGTTCCTCACTATTCAAAATTTTGGAAAATAAAAAATTAGAAAACTTTTCTATCTTCTTACTCTCTTTCCTCATCAACAAAACAATAAAGGAATGAAACAGTACATTCTTCTTAAGCTGACATTATAAGTATCTCTATTAACCATTAAAAAAAAAGCCATTTCACATAAACTCAGACCAAAACTGAGTCCGGGTAATATCAAAAGATTGTAAAAAAAATATATTTTTGGATGAACGGAGAGAGAAACCGAGACCCTTTACATGGAGTTTTAAGAATTTAACTCCACCCATCAAAGAGTTGATACATGACTCCAGTAAACTCTTTTCCTCCATATACTTTAACATACTCGAGTAATTTTAAACACATTTAAATCTTAATGGAGTTGTATTAATTACCAATCATGTTTTCATAATCTTCTAGCTTAACAAAACTTGAATTGAAGGCTAACTTAAACCACTAGATGGGATGATAATTTGCATGCAGTCATGAGGTTATATCTAACAAGTTACACGCCAAAAAACAAGGTCGAACAACAACATGGCATAAGAGCAGCTACTTCAGAGAGTAAAGACAACAAATTTATTCGTCAAAACCCTAAATGAAACAGCAGAGATTCTCTTACCTGGCAAAGAAAGACTCATTCTTTAAAACCCTAGAACCGGAACAGATTCTTTCTTTTTCTTTCTAGAGAGAGAAGGAAAGAGTTTTGGGTTTTCACACAAACGGGGGGGGAGAGAGAGAGAGAGCGTGACTGGCTCTTAAACGAAAATTTGGCTTTAGTTAAGGGGATTAAAAAAAAAACAAAAGAGGAAAAAAACAAAAAACAAAAGAGGAAAAGAATAAGAAAAAAAGCAGAGAGAGTGTGATGTGATGATGGCATAAGGAGGAAAAATGAGAAATTTTAGAGTGTAACAGTTACTTTATCCATTGTTTTAAAAGTTGCCACGCTGCAAGCCCCGAATCGCGCGTTAGGAAGGCCACTTGGCATCGTTTGGTATTCCGTTTTGTTTCCGATTTATTTTTATATTTTAAAAATATTTTATTTTTATATTTTTTTAAAATTAATATATTTTTTAGATTTTTAGATCATATTAATGCATTAATATCAAAAATTTATTTTTTAAAAATAATAATAAAAAAATATTTTAATACATTTCTAAGTAAAAAATACTTTGAAAAGCAACCATAACTATACTTTCAAACACGCCATGAAAATTCAGTATATTTTGAATTTTTTTATTTAAAATTAATTTTTTTAAATAAAATTTAAATTATTTTGATAAGTTGATATCAAAAATAATTTTTAAATAATATTATTTTAATATATTTTTAAATAAAACACTTTAAAAAATAATTACCACGATATTTTTCAAATACCTCTTGGGAGATATATTTGTTTCGAAGAAAAAAAATTAATAAGTTTTTCTTTTTATAATATTTTTAATTTAAAAAAATAGTGATTAATTAATTTTAAGATGCATTTCAATAGCTTTTTAAAATGAAAAAAATTCAAATAAAAAATAAAAATAAATAAAATTTCATAATTTAAGATAAAAAGTTAAAATAAAATCCTTTGACCCATTAAGTTATCTAATTTGACAATATCGATATACAAAATAATTGGAAAAGAAAAAAAGCTAGACCATTAGACTGGGCTTTAAATACATGGATCATCAACTAAGTGTATATTTTTTTATTATAATTTAAGGTATTCGATATTATATTAAAATGATTTATTTTAGATTTTTTATTAGTATATTAAAATTATAAAAAAAATTAATACAATATTTTTATAAAACTAAAAATATTATTAAAAAAAACATGTGATGATATAAAATACAAGTAAGAGCCCAACAGTACAGTTGAGGTTTTTGCTAAAATTGGGCATTGTTTATTTTGGGTGCGAGGACAAAACATGGAGTGGACAGGGAATAAGGCACGAAGAGGACATATGACACGTGTGCGACACAGCAGTGACTTTGTCAAACTCCCGATTCTTTGCGTTAAAAACGTGGTGCCAAAAATACCATAAACCTTTCAAGTTATTGTTTATAACTTGGCAGTACGTGATTTTTAAATTATTTTTTATTTAGAAATAAATTAAAATAATAATTTTTTATTTATAGACAGAAATCTTATCTTTTGGCACTGTAAACAACAATTTATATTTTTTAGGAGTGCATAAGCCAAATATTAAGTTGTTTGACGATAAGACCTTTGAAATCAAATGGCTGCAATCTGTCTTGAAAGATATTGATCATGCACCACAACAATCACCTCTGTTATGGTGTGACCATATTGGGGTGATATATTTGAAGGAGAAGATTAAGGAGGATAATGTAACTTCATATATTAATCATTATTCAGAAATTTAGTTTGGCTATTCTTTTATACAGTGAGCATAATATTTAGACTTGTTCTGGTCTAAGGCCGGGTTTCGAGTTTTGACCGGATCACCTGCGTTAATTTTTTTTAAAAAAAAATAAAATGACATCATTTTAGTAAAAAAATAAAAGTCAATAAGTTACAACCAGGTTTTTAACCAGGTATTGCCGGGTCAACCTGTTGAGTCAGTCGGGTCATACCGGGTTTTTCTTTCCCCTATTTTTTCTTTGTCTTGGCTCATTTCTAGCCTCGGGTCTCGAGTCGATCTGCTAGGCTGGTTTCAAAACTATGGCAGTGAGTGTGTTTGTTTTTTATGTAACTTTTATGATTGTGGTTTTTAAAAAATATGGTTAGGTGTTGTTAGTTAGATTTAGATACATATTTGATAAAAATTATGGTTGAGGTTTATGTACAGTAAAAAATATGTATAAATATTTGGTTGTAGTTGTTTTTTAAAAGTACTTTTTACTTGAAAATACATCAAAATAATTTTTTTATTTTTTTAAAGTATTTTTTATATCAGCTTCTCAAAATGATATGAAAATACAAAAAATAATAATTCAAAGTAAAGAAAAAAATAAAATAAAAATTCAAATTTTTTTAAAAATACTTTTAAAACATAAAAACAAATAAAGTTTTATAAAACTCAGTTAAAAACTTGTAAAAACTACTTTATAAAAATTACATATTGTACTTAATTTTTTGATGGAATTTATAGTATAAAATATAGTTTGGTGTATTATTATTATATTTTTTACACTGGAAACATAAAAGCTAAAACTAAACAAACAAACACAATTTTATAAGGACCTTCCCAGTGTCAAGAAGTATTGTCACGATGATATACAATATTTTCAACGCAATTGTAATTCCTCTTTGTTCTCTCACTCTGTTATTAATTTATGAAAGGCAGAGATTCAGAAAAGTTGGAGCAATGTTCATTCCAATTCAAACACATATCAACTGATAAATAAACACAAAATAACTTCTTCTTCTTTTTAATCGAATTAGTTATGATAACATGAGAGCATGTTTTAATATATATGCTAATACATCGAGCAATTTTTGGCCCCGTTACAAAATTTAAACGGACCTAGCAGATTGACTTAAATTAGATTGATTTAAAATCTAAATTGATTTGAATTGAAAAAAAAATTTAACTAGTCTAACCCTATATATTAACCCTTGACTTAATTGATTTTAGTAAAATCAATCAAATAATATTTTTTTTAAAAAATAAATTTGTCAAAACCATGTTATCTTAATCCTTAAAAACTTGTTGGGAAGTGTAGTTGTGGTTGCTTTTTAAAGTATTTTTCGTGTTAAAATGCATCAAAATGATATTTTTTTATTTTAAAAAAATTATTTATGAGATTAACACATTAAAACAATAAAAAAAACACACAAAAAAATTAATTTTTAATAAAAATAAAAATAAATAAATTTTTATAAAACATGATTTAAAATTGCTTTTCAAAATATTCTTGAAATAACCCTTTTGATCCTAACATTGGCATTGTTAAGATCAACCCCTAAAACTATGATTTTTTTTTTTAAATGATAAAGTACTGTGAATTAACTCAGGGCGGGTTTAGAATTTGAGTTCAATAAAAATCATGATTAAAAATAATGTTATAAATATTATGGAGAAGAAAAACTATGATTGAAAATAATGTTATAAATATTATCAATATTATGTGTGAGTTATGTCTTAAGATTTATATGTTTACGAGTATTTTATATTTTAATTAATTTTATATCATTTTTTTTATAAAAAAATATTTTTAATTTTTAATTATTTTTTATGATTTTAAATAGTTTTGATAGGTTGATATTAAAAATATTTTTTTATATATTAATTTTTTTTAAATTTTTTTTTTTAAAACTATGACTCATCTAAACTCAGTAAGATGTGTCTGATCGAGTCTTAGATAGGCTCTTATAATTATGGTATTTTTATAAGACAAGTATTACAACTTTTTATCTAAATAAATATTTGAGGAGAAGTCTGACCATAAACAGTTAATTTTCAATTCAACAACAAGAGAAGATCGGGTGCCAACTTTTTTCTCAAAATAAAAAGAAAGAAATGGCACGAGCAAGCAAAGAGCCGTGCAAGAAAGAGGCTTGCGATATTCAAGCCTGTCTCTCCAAAAACAACTTCCTTCCTCAGAAGTAAGCAATTGATGTTCTTTTCGTTTTATCTTTCTTTGATTCTAATGTCTGGAATTCGTAAACTTGGCTTGTTGTCTCTAAAAATATGATATAATTCATGGGTTTTCAATGAAGATCAAATTTCTAGATATTCAGCTGTACAGGGCTTCAACCCTCTGTGCTTTGCTTGCTTATGGGGTTTTTGCCATCTTAGCAATTTTCTATGAGATTTACATGAGGCAAAAATTTCCCATCTTTCCACTGTCTTTCAGATATTAATAAGAGAAAGAAGATGAACCGATAAGAAGGTGTTGAAACTTGATTTGTGATGGAGCGCAAGCAAATATTCCTTGACCAAAATGCAAAATAATTTGCTCTGGGAAAGAAATTTGAAGCATTGTTAGGTTTTGGTGATCACTTATAACTAGAAACTGCTTTAGAGTTATGTTGTTTTGTATCTTTCTTGATTTTTTTTTATAATGTTGTGTTTTTAATAACCCAGTTTTAATTTAGGCCGACAAATGTGAAGCCTGTTTCTTGATTTCATCAGCTTATGTCTTATTTCCTGACTTTGCTGTGCTGTTTTAGTTGATGTTCTAACTTCTACCGCGTGACCTTTTTCCTGGTTTCGAGTCTTAACTCCCGATGCTTCCAGCTCTTGATATGTGATTGAGCAGTTGTAGTGCTAAAGTTTCAGCTTGCGTCTTTTCAATGAAGCCCTCTACAGATTATGCACCTCCTGGACTGTTAAAAATCATGGTTTTTAGTATCTGTCATCTTTGGAGTTTTCAGATTCTCTGAAGCTTTCTTGAATATGTTGCCACATAATAACCTGAGAGCATGCAATATATATGCTTCAAATCGCCGGCAAAAAATGTCTATATTTTTGTGCTACATAAATGTTTGCAAAAAGAATCTCTGCTCTGCGATGAGGGCCTGATTGGTGTGTTTGTCTTGAATTCTATGCAACTGATGGAGCGTGTGGTTGACTGGATTTGAGAAACCTTCAACAGCACCTTCTTTCTAGATGAAGTTGCTTTGTCATGTAGGTAGGTTCTGCTTGTTACTTGAATGATTATTTGATGAAGCAAGTTGGAATAACAGGTACAACTCTTTTGGAGCGAGGTTAAAACATGTTTGTTTCTCTAATTGATCTTATTAACTGCGTGACTGGTCAAATTGGTTGTGGGATTTGGTTGAAATCACGGTTGAATCCTTATCTACATGTAAAATGCCTCTGCTGATTAGCTTCTTGAGCAATCTCATTAGCCATGATTATCATCCTCTTTCTTTTCTCAGTCATTTCTTTCTTTTTGCCCAGTGGTAATTTAGTTTTCAGATGGCTGGCGACCCTCCAGCTTAGCTGTTGCTGGCACTACTCTATATATTAGGACGATGAAGTGATTGCTGGTGCTGCCTGGTTGCCCCATATATGGTGCTGAGAATCTGTAGAGTAGGGATTATTATTGATATTAATTACATAAAACTAACCAGTTAGCAAACCTGTGTGTGCTAAAAGACCTTCTGTGTGGTTGGGTGTATTTTTGGTTAATTGATGCTATAATGTGTTTCCGCAATCATTTCGACTCATTAACATGATCCAGTCCATCTACATATTACACAACTGTCAACTTATTTACCTTCTGTGCTATCCTATGCTACTGATGCATCTGATTTTCCTCGTATTCATAGTTTCTAATTGGCATTTTGAAATGGTCTAGGTGCCTTAAAGTGATAGAAAATCTGCAGTCTTGCTGTGTGAAATGCGATTACAAGTCAACACATTGTGCTTCGGTGTCTGGCCTTCTGAAGCAAATGCCCAAGTGAGGCCAAAATCTTCATGTTGCCATCTAGAGGAAAGGGATTGCTGTCTTGTCTGTTCTCTTCTAGAGGAATACAACAGCATCTAAATGTCACATGAGTTTTACATCATGGGATACTGCAATTCAATATGCTCTGTTTCTCCAAGTAGAGGTGTATGTGAGAATCTGATTCTATGCCAGGTGCTGTAAATTGTGGAAGAGAATGTTTAGCCAGAGACTATTCTGTATTCTCTGAAGGGAAAAATAAGAAAAAAGAAGCTAGAATAAAGCTCGAAAACTTGTCATGGAACCACACTCAATAGAAATGTTCATGTTTCTGTGTATTAGAATGCTTAGGAGCATGTTAGAGGCCCGTACCATGTTAAAACTGCTTCAAGCTAATTAGTATTTCCTTGTTGATTGATTATCTTCTGCGTTCTATGCATGACATTTTACTTGATGTTTTAGAATATTCAAGGAAAAACAAAAATGTATTTTGTTGGAGGAACAACAACAAAGATATAATAAATATATCTGAAATAGTTTTAAAATGACTTTCTGGCTAGGAATGTATCATCTAATAAATATATCTGAAATAGCAATAAAAAAAAATAGAAAATGACTTAAGTGGAAGATAAAGCATCCACTAGAAATTTGTTTCCCTGCACACAGAAGGAAGCTGAAGATTCTTTCTTGGGAAAATTGGAAGAATGATACACTATTACCAATGCTATCCAAAATCACATTGGCCGGTTCTTTCTGTATGAATAGGGGGAGCTGTAAACAAGGCAACAGCTGATGCACTCTCTCACCTAAAAAGGGTTTAATGCAGAGAAAATTTCCACCTTCCCTTCTTACTGTAATGTATAACAAAACGAAAATGGACTCAACAATGGACAGGTGATGGTGCCTTGAGCTTTTTTTTTTTTTTTTCCACTCCCTCCCTGAAAGAGGTGCGATTGAAGAAACGAGCTCAAGCAAAAAATGAATTTTATGCTCTCGATGAATCCTGCCGCCTAAGAGGAATGCCCTCAGTACCAAAGCCATCCTCCTCTGTGTGCTTGGAGAGTCGCACAGGTAGCGATGGAGATCCTACATTTGATTTCAAAACATCAATCAGAGGTTAAGAATTCCAAAGAAACTGGCATGGATCTCTCATAAATCATGCAGTTCGAAACCATATCAGTGTGCATAAGTGCTTGTGGGAGACGAAGGGCACGGTTAGGAAATACTAATAATGGTTACAATAATAATGATATAGAGAGCATATACCATCAGCCATATCCTTCGTCTTGTGAAGAAGAAACGTTCCTGAAAGGATAGTCATGAACCCACACATTTCGGTGACTATTTGAGTTGGACTCTGCCTATCCCAATCCTGATTAGAGTAAAAAGGATGATATTCAAAAATGGTTATCCATGTAAAATCACGCTGAAAAAATTAATCAAAGCCAAACTTCAAAATATAACAAATCCCCAAAAGAGTCTAAACACAGGAGACCACAAATGAAGGCACCAAGGGAATTTTTTTTTCCAAATTCCATCCTTTAGAGCAATGATGACTCAGTGGTGGAAATAAAAACCATCACCTATATGCTTATTTTTCCTTCACCTCTTCCTATCCCTTTTCATTTATCTTTATTCTAAAAACAAAGGGGAAGCCATTACCAGACAAGAAAATACTAAATGCTGAAAAGTTCAAAGCAAGTTCAATTTTCCAATCACCAACAGGTTGAAATGGGATCAACTGAAAGGCAAGGAGGTTACAAGACTGAGGCATAATTTCCATGCCTTCGACAACTCAATCAGGCTGTTTTAGTGTGAGTTTGGTACTGCAGTATAAAGCTGTGTTTTGGGCTGAAAAGGCATCAATTTGATGCTTGTTTGGGTGATTTTCAATTGTTTTGATCCAAACACACTTTGAAAAGCACTTTCACAGCATTACCACTGCGGACAATTAACAAATCATATCAAGTTGACAAAGTAACAGAGGATGCTTACTGAGTCAGTAGAAAAGCATACCTTGAACATGATTACACTTGCCAAAATTGTTAGTGATGTAAACATAACATAGTATATTGGAGAAACAACAGCAGTGTTGAAAGTGTCAAGCGCCTGCATAGGAAAAACCAAAAATACAATCAAAGGAGAATGAGAGAGCTGTCACCATAAAAAAACAATAAGTTTTGCATACAACCAGATGACAAGCAACACATGAAATCCAAGATGTTACTTGATACAAGTCCGCGCAACTACGAGGTTAATCCTTATTTTAGGTGCAAGCCTCAACAAGAAAAGATATTCGAACTCCTAAATAGTATCGTTTAAGCCAATTTTACACCTTCTAGAAACCAGACAGCCTGATGGATAATCAATTTACAACAGAACATGTTACATTTATGTCTCAATGCTTCCCTTGACACAGAACAAAACAAATGGAGAAAAAGGATCAATGCAGCCAGCCTATTAGTGTGACGCTTCTGCATAGTTGATTGAGATCTTTCTCTCTCTTTTAACAATCATAATGGGTAATAGATTTGTAAGATTAACAAATTTTATTTTTAAGGAACTGTCTTTGGGACATCCCAAAAATCACAAAAGGGGAGAAAAATATTAGGACAGAGGAAGTATCCCTGGTGATCAATTGACTAAATGAGAATCAATCCAATTTTATTTTATCACAGCAAAAAAAAAAAGAAGCTAATTAATATAATTTCTTCACATCCTCCAAAATATTTCATACATCCCATGCACTAGACAACATAAAGACCAAAAGATACTCTACCACCAACCAAGTTTCAACAGTTCCCAAGATCCATTGAAGTAGGAATTCCTACCCTCATCTCTCTGACAGAAACCCACACACCCATACAATTTTCTATACGCAGCTAGAGATATCACTCCAAACATATCAGGTAAAATAAAAGGCATTGTTATCAAGCCCAGAATCCATTGTATCAAGAATTTGGATTTCCCACATCATACAGGGTTTTTGATACCACCAACAAATAGCATCCTAAGCAAATGTTCCAATCCTCAGGTATGAATCTCAATCGCTTTTAAACACTAAGTTCTACCAACCCTAAAATGTATCAGCATTTTTTATTTCCATAATCCACCTTTCCCTAAAACTGGCAATTCTGTCAGCACAAATTATTGTTTGCCTTGACATTACTCCAGAGCATTATACATCAAGGATCATATGTTGCTTCATAAGAGAACACCACATCACCATCAGAGCAAAATAATACTATCTGGCCTTATAATGCTAATCATAGCAAACTTGAGCATTTATCCATTTGAATCAATCACAAGAACAAAATACAATGAAAAACAAAGGGATGAAGACCAATCAGCAAGATAACACTTCCAAAATCACTCGAAAATCTTAGGGACTTCATGAAGCATCACTGAAGAGTTTTAAGAGGTTTTATGAAGAGATAAAATCACTCCACAAAGTGAGCTGATCTGATTTTGAAGCCATTCCCCTGACATGCAAAATAAAACCCCGATTAGCCCTTGCCTCAGTTCAACCTAACATATTAGACTCCTTGAAATAACACTCCTGAATTTGATAGATACAGTATCCACAACAGGAGACAGCATCTCACACCAGTATGATCGGTTACACAAATGATGCCTATGATAGCGAGACAGTCCCTCAGCCAAGTTTGTAGGATATATGCTCTTCACTCTACATGCTCCCCTTCAACTTCCTCACGACCATCTAATGCAAAGTATTAGATTGATAGCCACATGACAAACCCAAAAAAAAAAAACTCTGATGCTATCACCAATTAACATCTCTTTGTCCTAAACTCTTATTTATCATCTCTTGCAAAGTTCTTATTTAACAATTCCCTTCCCTGCTTTTGAATATGAGGACCCAGTAAAAGAAAAGTTAAGGAAAGACACCTTAAAACTTCTTTAACAAAGCCAATAGCCACATATTAGCACATCATGATAACAAACACAAATTTTCCCATGTTCCATCATCATTGAAAGTACCATGACAGGAAAGATTTTAATGACTGAGGAAGGTGCAATGAGAAAGTTATCAACTTCATTGGAATGTAACAATATCCACCAACTTGCAAGGATCTTATCATAGAGGAAGTTAAATAAATGATCCAAAGTATAATGATATACTTAAATAGATAATTATCTGAGAAGTGCATAAAAAAGCCCTAAGATGACAGACAAGAAACGGCTGCTACCTTGTTCAAATAATTCATTTGGGTAAGCACACAAGTAATTACAACAAAGGCAAAGACCCATGTTTGCGGATATATTAGCTGATTTGTTCCTGAGAGTGTCAGCTTCAACGCAATTCCAAGTGCTTTAACACTCATGACCTGTCAAACATCAATGTTTGAGAATACCACTACAAAAGGGGGAAAAACCTTGCAAGAAAACAAACAATACAATAACCAACAAAAGTATAACAATACATACCGACAAGGAGCCTACGAGAGAACAAACACCAATGGAAACCATTATATGCGTCTGGCCATAGTCAGGGATAAAGTGGAATATGAGAATGAATACAGCTGCTATGACCAAAGCAGCATAGAACAGAAAGGCTGAAAAAAAAAGGGATACAGGTTTGTTTCTTAAGCACATTTCTTTGCAACTTAGTCTATTAGAATTATGATTAATATGCAATTTTCACACTATTTTTAACAAACAAATCTATTACCAGGCTCTGTAGCGAGATCCCAAACTTCTTTCACGGATTCAATCTCACGTTCTTGAGGAGCATGCAGCACAATTGTTGTAGAACCCACAACACAAAGAACACAACCAAGAATTCCAAAAATATGCAATTTCTCTCGTAATATGATATGTGCAAGAGCAGCACTGCAAACCAACAAAATGTTAAGACCTGAATAAGAAATATAAATTAGATTGTGGTTGATGATCTATCATGCCTTATAATAATGCTGAGAGCACCAAGAGGAGTGACCAGGATAGCAGGTGCAAATGCATAAGCTGCAAAATTAGCAATTTCCCCAACAATCACTGTTGAAATAACAGGCAAATATTAGAGTGGACTAGTTGCAAATACAGCTATGATGTCAAGACAAAATAAGCAGATAACCAATTTGTTAAATTTTAAAGGTACTCCAAGTTGTGAAGAGTTTTAAACAGAGGCTTTTGTAAAAAGATCAAACATAACTTGCATCCACATTGAACATAGAGAAAGAAAAGGAGAGACGCACTTAAACATTCGTATCATCTCAAGATCTAAAAGCAGACGACTTAAGAAACAACCACATTTGATGATGATAAAACTTACTTGTTATCATGCCCACCCACCAGAGCGGTTCATATAAATAAGTATAACCTCCACTTCCTGTGTATTAAAGTCAACAGAGTCAATTTCGGTGAATTCATGTTCACTATACAAGTATAACAGCACACTGTAAAAGGTACAATAGCAAAGCAGGGCACTAAAATTGAGGTTTATGAATTTCCATAAGCATTTTTGCATAGTAACTTCTCGTATCCTCCGCCAAAAAGAATAGAACAAATAGATTTCAACACACATCACCACAAAAGGTAACACATTAATTTCCGTATAAAATAAAATCACACATCTTGCCAACAAATTTGTATCCACATATGGATTCAAAAACTAGTGTTACCCATATGTAATTCATTAACGAAATACATGGAAGTTGAGTTAAGAGTCCAAAAGGGATTGCAAGAAATCTGTAAAATGCAATTATTACAAAGAAATAGATAGATCTTATTAACTCCTCATAAACCCATTTTCCAAAACTTCCAACTGACTCGATAAAAAAAAATCTAACACATTCAGCAAAAATCCATCAAAATCAATCTCTCAAGTTTCAAACATAAGTACACCACCACCACCTAAAACCTAATCAAGAACATCATCAGCTTGGAATCTACTTGAAGTTTGAGACAAGTTCTAATCCAACCATTCTTATACTGCCAATACCTCCCAAAAATGGCCAAAAAGAATAAATCTTGAGGAGATTTTCCAACCCGTTACTGGGTAACCAATAATAAAGTCAAGCTTAAAAATAAGACCCCAAAAAAAAATCCAAAATCATTAAAAAAAATGAAAAGAAAGATACCTGCCCTGATACCGGAGGCCCCAGCTTTCTTCAAGCCCTTCTTCTTGACAATGAAACTGGCACCAATAAAGACGCTGGAAGACAGTGCCAACACTAATCCCTTAATATTATCAGCCGACATCCCCTTGTACGACTCTTTCCAGCTCCCACTCTCCATCGCCATAATTCTACAGTTAAAAACACAAAAACCCTATTTTTCCACTTGTAAACAAACAACCCTTACTATATCTTCACACCACCATTTCTTTCTTTCTTTATTTACCAAACTCAGTTCTTACTCGGACGGAGTTGAAACTGAGTTTGAAGCAGCTCGTAAAGCAGGAAAACTGTGTGGACTTGGGAGAAGGAGCGGATCTGAGAGGTGGAAGGAAGATGATGTCGGCGCGTAGAGAAACAGAGAGTGGAGGTGCGCGCGTGGTGGTGGATCCAGCTGTCTGTGTTGTGGTTGCGAGAGAGAGAGATTGGTTAGATGCGAAGGGTGGAGAGAGAGGTATGTTGGATTTGTTTTACCAGAAGATGACTCATGTCTGACTCATCAAGCTACTGCTTCCCACCTATTTTATTTATTTATATAATAACGTTTCATATTTGTAATTTTATTTTATTTTTTAAGATTATTATGTTTTTTTAATTCTATGATGTTAAAGTTGGTTCCGACGACACTAGTACATTAACGGTGTTTCGCATCATGTTAATATTATTATTTTAAATGTTAAAAAATATTAAAAATTAGTTTAGACCTAATAGCGTTAAATTTGGTAGCAATACTTGATTTAACAAACAAAAAAATAATAATAATTATACATTTTAATTGTCAGTAAAAAAAAATACAAACAACCAAATAAACATCTTATAAAAAGATAAAATAAGAAATGAAAGTGAAATTACTATTACAATTCACATTAAAAGGTTTATTGATTTACAGTGATTTTCTGACATTATTTAACTTTTGTTATAATGTTAATCCAAGAAATTCAAGATTTAGAACCATTAGATTAAATTTTTAATTAAATTAAAAAAGATATCAATTTAATAGAATCTAACTTATTTGACTAGATTTTTAATGACTCAGTTGATTTAATCGGTTAGTCAATTCAAGAAATTCATGGTTCAAAACCTGACTTAGATAATATTTCAAATTAAATAAAAAAAAATAGATGTTAATTTGATAAAATTCAGTTGATCTAATCGATTTTTTTGATAACCTAATTAACCTTATTGGGTAACATTTTGATTTTATAATGTTAAACTTGGTTCAGTCCATTACATTGATCTGAAAAATTCATGATTTGGACCCTGAGCTAAATTAGATTTCAAATCAAATAGAAAAAAAATATTGATTCTATAAAATATAGTTGGTATGATCAGGTTTTTAATGACTCGGTTGACCTGATTGATTAACATTTTGATTCTATACTATTAAACATGGTATGGTTCTGTATGTTGATATGAGAAATGCATCATTCAAAACTTCACGTTGATTGAGTTTCAAATTAAATAAAAAAAAGATATTGATCAGTAAAATCTAATTGATTCGGACATGTTTTTAATGACTCTATTGATCTAATTGGTTAACATTTTAAATCTATCAGTCTAACATGTTGATTCAATCAATTTATAATTTGGAACCTGACTTGGATCAAGTTTTAAATTAATTAAAAAAATATATATTAATATTGCAGAATCCAATTAATTCAGACAAGCTTTTAATGACTTTGTTAACTTGATTGGTTAACTTAAAAAAAAATTAAAGTACGAAACAATGTTATTTTTTAAAAACAAATTGGCCTGTGAGTTAAAATGACTTTTTTAAAAAAATGATTTACATTGACCTAGTGATCAATGAATTAAACTAGTAATCCAATTTTTTTTTTGAGTTGATTCTTGAGTCGAATATAATAACTATGGTAGAAAACATAAAATGAAGGACGTTTGATATTGCTTATTATTATTATTATTTTTAAAAAAACACCCTATCATTTTAGCTTTACTTGATCCATGTTGTCATAAAAACATAAAATTTCATTTATTTGTCTATGTAGGACATGAAGGGTAAGAATTTTCAATAAAAGATAAGAGAGGATGATAGGATAAGAATTAAAGAAACATTGAATGAAAGAATCTATATGAAAGTTTCTCTAAATACATATGATCTATTTTTTTTAAAAAAAGTGGATGATAAGGATTCATTTTGTTTTCCTAACCCCGATCTATTATTTTTTATAGGGATAGAAATAAATAGTCATTATTCATGCTTTATATTATTTATATTTAAACGCGAGTCTAAAATAACTATTCAAATCCAACTTGAACCATAATATAGCTATAGGATTTCTTAATTTATGATCCTATTATTTTTCATGGAAGATATTTACTTCTTATCAATTCCCTTTTGTTATCCTTTATTCACTTCATATTCCATTGTTTATTTATTAATAGCTAACTTATATATTCAAATATTAGTTCTCAAATTCCCTAAATTTTGGTGTATAATTCTAACACTACCAACATTCAAATACATTCTCTACACTTACTTTTAATTTCATTAAATTAACTATCCATGCTCTTTTATATTCATATTTACATATATAAAACCTTAATTTGAATGATAGTTCCAATTTGTTTTCTCTTTGTATATTTTTTATAACATAAATTTTATTTCCATTTATAAATTTTAAGGTAAATTTCTCATGTGTTAATCTTTTATGAAAAAAATCTTAATACGTAAACATACTCAACATCAATTTTGATTTTTATAACTAATCTTTGTTTCTTTATTATCACCATCCTAATAACACACACACACAAATTATCACAATTCTTTCGCAAAACAATACATGGCCAATCCTAAGTTTCATTTGTTTTAACAATCCAATCTTTAATTGTTTATAAATTTTCATTAAACATATTAATCTAACTTAATCTATCAATTATAAACCATTAACACAATTTTTCAATATTTGCATATATATACCCTAATTCACAATACTAACAAGAAAATCAATTAAAATTTGATAATTAATTTAATCCAATTATAACCATCATTAACACATCTTCAGATGCTAAATACAAGCAATAATTAAACATTCATTTTAACTCTATAAATTTCTCATCTTTTACCTATTATAGCCCGACCCAATTTAACCAAAATATCAAAATTTTCTTTTACAATTACTCATTATTTGAGTCATTCATATCCTAATCTACCTCAATTATATTATTCCACCATAATTTTATAATTCCCTTAATTTTCATCCAAGAACCCTTATTAAGATTTAAGAATTTCACATAAAAATTCATTTCTCTCTACTTAAACTTACATAATTAAGTTTAGAACTCTTTATCAGACAATCAAATGAGCTTTGAAAAACCATTCAAAAAATTCCCACGCTTTCTCTTATTTTGCCCATTTTTTTGTGACTTCTCTCTTTAAATCTCTATTTTCTCACTTGATTTATGTTTTATTCTTACGTTTGATTGTTTTTAAACACCTATCCTCTCACTAACCATGACTTAAATCATGATTTCTCCTAAGTTTTTAAGTAAAAATCAAGAAAGATGAGAACTATCTCTTATTTTTTTATCTTTTCCAGCAGAGCTGGTTGTTTCAAAGAGAGGGAGAAACTAAAATTTCCAATTTATTCAATTTATTTATAAAAATGTCATTGTTAAGTTTATATGTTATTTTTTTGTCCACTTATTGACATTATTATATAACCTTCTCAAAATCTGATTGCCATAAAATTCTAACCTTAAATATAAAAATATATCATAAAACTCTTCATAAAATTGTAACTGGATCTAACGATTAGATTGAGAATTATGATTAATAACATAAACTTTATTGATATGTGTCAAGAACCTAATTGTTTCATCTTTTCCTAGACTGTGTTGTTTATTCCTCTAAATCCTTGTGACTATATATTTATTCCAAAATATATTTATTTTACTTTTTCCATCATTTAATTTATTTATGGACTTATTATCATTTTATGACAATGTCACCGAATTTTAACCAGGGTTTACATCAACATTTTTTATGTTATTCTGACTATATATTACCTATTGATAATAATATTTTTTTTACTTGTTATTTATTTTATTTTTAAATGTTTAGGGGTTTACAGAACTGTTCGTATTTATTCTTTTCTGCTCATCTACAAAGAGATTCACAAGCTCTCACGGAAAACATTGAAAATACAAAAAATATGAGTGATGTAAGTTTTTAAATTAACATTGAAATACAAAATACATCTAAATAATTTAAATTAACATTTTCATGAGTGATGTCCAAGAATAAGCACTTCATGATTGCAAGACTAGCATCATACAACTAAACAAGGGGTAGCTAACTTGTTAAGATCACCATTTCTTGCATGTGTTGCTTTTGTCTTTGGATTTGAAATTTTACAGTACCCTTGCCATAACAGAAGCTTCCAAGTCCAAGAATAACTGCACACTTTACTGTTGCCATATGCAAAGTGGTTATGTCTTCCTTAACAAAATCCCATGAAAAGAAAATGACCAATTACTATTCATCCCCTTACATTTCATTGTGGACTACAATAGTGAAAATTTTTAAAAAAATTTAATTCGAACATTTGAGCTTTTCTTTTGCATAATTAAGCCATTTTGAACCCAAATTATAGCCAATTGCATGTTTTCTTAGGGGTGATGGTTAAATTGAAAGACAGGGAACTGAAGTTAAAAAACTTGTAAAATTGGTGATAGGTATACAATTTATTTAAGAATTTCATTTTTGTCCACCGTCTTTTTAAGCAATTAAGTATCCGGTACCGATAATTTTTAAAAAATATATTTTGACACCAAATCTTATTTTTCTCTTTTTTTAGTCTTTTTGGGGTGGAGGAGAGAGAGGGGGTTGCTAGATCCTGGTTTAGAGTTATTGTTGGGGAAGCTTCAGGCCACACAAATGAATATTTTTTGTGTCAAAAGGTTTCATGTAAGAAGGGGAGTTAAGATTATGTTTTTTTTTTTTTAATCTTGAAACACCTAAGAAACAAATCCGAACTTACGAGATTTTTTGTTTCAGGTTGATTTCGGGTTTTGAGCTAGTTTTTTGTGTTTTTGTAGGCTATAGTTTGGTTTAACAAGATTTCTAGGGTGTTTCCTAAATATTTTGGGTAAAAAACGAGTTGAAAATGAGTTTTTGAAAGGAAAAAATCTATTAACCCTATTTTTCTGACCACTACAGTGGTCGGATTTTGGAATTTTAGATGACACTTTGTGTTTTTTAAAATAAAAAATAAAAAAGCATTAGGACGGATGACATGAAAAATAATTACAGGCCTGCGCACGGGGCTTAAAAATATGGCTAGCCTTTTCTATGTGAGCCACGTATATGGCTAGTCTTATTTGTTTTTTTCTTTTTATTTTTTTTAAACTAATACCTATTTTTATATGTATTTTTTTTAAATAAATTAATATTTTCATTAATACCCTTTATCTATGATTTGTTTTTGCTTATTTAGCATTTTTTAAATAACGATCATTTTTTAATTATACTGGGTGTGTTTAATTTGTTAAGAAGTTAGCATAATTATCTGTGATTTTTTCAAAGTATTTTTTTAGATTAAATATTTGTTTTTATAATTGTTTGAATATGTGCAGCCTTGCATAATGTTTTTTTAAAATTTTTTATTAAATAAGTTTTATACATGTGTTGATCTCTATTATAAATTAATTTTAATAAACAAATTTATCAAACACATGTAAATAACCTGTAATGCGATATTAAATATTTTAATTTGTCTCTCAGTTTTTTAACTTACATTTTTATTTATCGTTAATGACTTTTATTTTTCATTTATTTACACAATAGTTCATGATTTACTTAATAGGATGCGTGTATAAGTTTTTTTTTATTTGCATTAATGATTTTTTTTATGTAAAAAAACACGTTGAAAAATTCTACATGCTTAATGTTTTTTTTTTTTTTTTATCATGTATTGGTGTTTTCAATTTAGTCCTTATTTTTATAATTTCTTATTCTTTTATAAAATTTTTATTGTTTTTAATTCCACTTTTCAATCCAAGTTGATAGTATATTCTTTTTCATTTTATTTTAATTCTCATTATTTTGATTTTTGTTTTTCTTTTGTTAATGTTTTTATTCGTTTTAGTTTAAATCTTAAAGTGAAAATCTGTTATTGCCTTTTAATTTATTCTTTATCTTGATTTTAAACTTCATTCTTTTAATTGCTATTTTTAATTTTTAAATTTTTTATTGTAATTTTTTTTTATTTGATATTTTAACATTTTATTTTCTAGGGATTGGTCTTCATGATTATGTCATGTATGGTACTTCCGGTCTGATGACCCGGGTCAAAGGTTTATATATTTTTTTGTCTTATTTTTTTTATATTGTCGTTCGATATTGTCTTTTTTATTAAGAAAATAACTTTGTGGTTTTTTTTAGTTTTTTTGTATCTAATTATCTCAATACCATGACCTAGAATACAAGTTTGTTAGGTTAATCCGGACTATCTTGCCCCTTAATGTCCATTACATGCTACTGTGTTGGCTCGGGTTGGCTCTACTTTGGTCTTTTTTTTATATGGTTTTTTTTTAATTTATAACTTTTTAATATTTTTTGAAGTTTGTTATTCACTTCCTTGTGATTTTTTTTTTTACTTATCTATCCTTTTTAAAATAATATCAATTTTTTTAATTATATTGAACATGTTTATTTTTTGAAGAGATTAGTATGATTCATTTGTAATTTTTATATTATATATATATATATATATAATATGTTTTTTTTTAATAAATATTGTCGTGTTGATTTCTATTTCAAAAGAAATTAAACAAATAACCATATATTTTTTATCAAATAATTTTTCAAACTATTAATTATAATTCAAACCAATTTAAAGAATGCTTGATTTTTTCTAACAATAACAACTAGTTGACGATCTTCCCACGCATAAAATAATGAGCATGACTTTTAGCGTGTTGAGCTCGTCTTCCAAAACTGCCCTCCAAAACAACTAAACCATACTCTTCAAAGCTTCCAACATGCTGTAATTACCAAACAGTACCAAGGGCAAGACCATCATAATAAAAAACCAATGTTTTTTTGTTTTTTTTTTTAATTTCTCGAGCTCTACCTTCTCCATTGCTATTAATCTCCAGAATTCAACCATTAAGGGTGTGTTTGATATTGAGGTAGCTTTTGTGGTCGTGGTTTGAAAAAAGTTGTTTTATAAAAAGTACTTTTAGTTGAGATTGGTTTGAAAAAATAGGTGTTTGGTTAAAACTGTGGTTGAAATTGAGGTCGAAGAAAAAGTAGTTTAATGTGTTTGGTTAAAAAAAAATACTTTTCAAATTGAGGTTATAAAATAATTAAAAAATATATATATTAATATTAATGATTTTTAATTTAAATATTGTAAATTTAACTACTGTTATTACATCATGAAATAAACAATATTGATATCAAATATTTTTTATTATTCTATTACACTATGTGCAATGTCATCACATACGAAATCTATCCAACAAGGATTATATTTTTCATGGTTTCTTAAGCGCGCAACAACAAAAACTGAATCTTTTGTTACGTCATCAAGTGATCTCCTTTTAATTTTTTAAATAGAACACAATTAAAATAAAAATAAAAACTGAATTTTTTTTAACTGGGCCGGACCCGGCAATAACATAATTGGAATTGCGATCAAATTTCACAAATGCTACGTCATTATAATTTTTAAACTAATTTTTAAAAAAACAAAAAAAAATTTAAACTCATTTTCATGATTTTTCAAAAAAAAAAAAAACCTGTTCACGTGAACAGTGCGCAGTGGAGCATGGCTCTACTGTTCAATGAACAGTGGAGCCATGCTCCACTGTTGACGTTATTGTCAGCATGAGAAGCAGCAAAATTAATGAGTCCTACTAGCAAAACACCTGGTAGTGTGGTTGCGGGTGAACCTCACCCGTAACCACACTACTAAACAGCCACTAACAATGGTCCTCTCTCTCTCTCTCTCTAAAAAAACTTTTAAAAAATAATGAAAATACCACTTTCTCTCTAAAAATTGTCTTTCTATTTTACTCTGCAAAATGTTCCCTCCCTCCCTCATTATTATTTAAAATCCTAATTTATCAATGTTTGATTCAGTTATCGACTAAAATTAGAGAGAGAGGTGAAACTGCGAGGCGGAATGTTTGAAACGACAATGTTGGAGTTTTTAGTGCCGGGAGATCGAGGTGACGGTGGCGGCTGCGATATTTGTGATCGCGGCTTACTGGTCTTTCTCGTGGAGGTGGCAGAGATGGTGCTGGAGGTTTAGGAGAATTCTGGAGATGGCATTGATTATAAAGGCAAGGATAGTTTATTGGTTATTTTTATGTTAATCTTGATTATTATCTTTTGTAAACTTTGATTTTTTCATTCGATGATTTTTTTTTAATGTGCTGAGATAGATTTTTGTGGTTTTTAGTCTGTTTTCATGAATTCAATTTCATGTGAAATCTTGATATCTTAATGTTGTTGTTGTTGTTATTATTATTATTTATGTTTTTTGGGTTTTAAATGTAAGATTTGATTCTTTCTTGATTTTTATTTGATTTTTATGGTTTTAGATAATTAGTTCCAAAAGTAATATAAATTGAAGTAGGTCCTTTGAATGGATCTCCTTTAAAGTAATTATCTTTGTTAAAGTATTCTCAAGTCCCTTAGCTTCTAGTGGGATTACACTTTTTGGTCTTAATATTCTAAAAGCAAACCAATGGTAGTAGTGGAACAAATTAGATAAAATCCCTCTATCTTCAAAACGAATGACATGTCAGATTTCTTGGAAAGGAAGGTCATTAAGTTTTGTGATTTTAATTTGTTAGAGAGTTCACAGTAAGAAAAAAAAAAGTTTCATGTAAACAGTTCATATACCTTATTCAGATCTCTTACAATCTTATGTATGTTACATGGAGAGATTGTATTTTATGTTTGACATGCTCTGCTTTTGTTTGTTTAGATATGCAGTTGTTCTATTGTTATTGAGGATTGTGGTAGAAGAAATGAAATGAAAGCTTGAAATGCTTGAACTTTCTTCACTTGGGAGTTCAGACTAAAATATAACCCTTAACTTGGTTGTTTGAGGTGGTTTTCTATAAACTTGAAAAATTAAAATGGTTAGCTGAAGTTATCATATATACACTCAGTATTGTCAGATATTAGACTTTAGTTCTATTGCAAACTTGTGTGGTGCTTGTTTCACGAAATAATTTTCCACTTCTTTGACATGCAGTTCTGCACTTATTTTGTAAATGAGACAGTTGAAAGGAGATTCTCAGGCCAATTCTACATTATAATCAAGGTATCTTTGGATCCTATAGACATTTTTTATTCTTTTATTATTGTATTATGGATGAAGATTAGTATGTAGTGAGATTAATATTGTTTTGATGGGTGTTTCTTTTTAGTTGGAATTGTTGGCAACTAAGAATCTCATTGGTGCAAATTTAAATGGCTTGTTGGATTCTTATGTAATCATTCATCACTTGTGATTATGAAAAGTGATTGAGGTTATTTGATCTGTTTTCATCTTTGGATTTCATGAACTTGTCATGGATTCCAAATGATATTCCAAACTAATATGGTGCTTGTGATGGACTCATCGTGTTTCATAGGATTAATAATCTAATTGTCATCCCCATACAGACCATAGATGATAGGGATGCCAGTGTACTTGACTTTGTCATTTCAGTTATACGACAGAGGATTGCAATCAACATGTTGTTCCACCTATGTATTATCAGAAGAACTAGGTTCATCTTCATCATGAAAAATGTAGTCTTGAAAGTTAATTATAGGTCTCACTAATATTGGTGGTTCATTGATGGTTGACACTAAAGGAGTAACATTTGGAGGGATCATTACATGGGTCCAATGATGATGTTTATGCCATAGTTATTAAACTCGGACCGGCCCAACAGGTCAACCCGAAACCCTGTAGCTGGACCAATCTGGGTAAGGTAAAAGACCTGGTGGCTCCAATCAACCATTTTGCATGTTTGTTGATTTCACTATCTGGGTTCTTTGATCCATGTTACATTGTAAGTTCATGTCCTTTTTTTTTAATCTTGACTCCTAAAGTTTCTATTTTTCTTTTTATTTTTTTTTATTGTTTTTGCTTCTTTTTATTTTTTATTTTTGCTTTTCTAGTGGTTTGCCATGTTTCTATTTGATCTAAATTTTGAACTTTTTTATGTCTCTTGTTGCTTATATGTTTATGATCGGGTTGTTCCTTATATCTGTCATGTTTTCTCTTTGTTATTCAAGGTAATATTTGAGCTTCTGTTATCATTGTAATTTTTTCCTTATGTTGTTTTAATATATTCTTTTTTTCTTATCTTTTCTTTTGTTCAGTATCATGGTTTTTTTTTTTTTTTTCTAATAAGCTCTTTAGTTGTTGTTTGGCAGCTCGTGCTTTTGGTTTTGTTTTGAGGGAGACCTGGTAACATAGTGCTTGATTGCTAATTTGTTTGAATTTTCTTTTGTAGTTCATTCATTGTTTAGTTTCTCTTCAACTTTAAGCTTCGTGGTAAGCTTCTAAAGGCTTCAGTTTTAGACTTGTGTTGTTGTAGCTCTCCCACTCTCACTTCTGTTTAAGTTGCTCCTCTAATGATTGCTGGATTGATCAATATTTTTGTTTTAGCTATGGTAACAACAGTTGCTTCCTTTTATCTTCTGTTTCTTTTGATACTCTTATCATTGTGTTTATTAAGTTTTTTTTATGCTAAATGATATGTCAAACCTTATGTTAGTAGGTTATTTTATTTGCATTGATAATATGAGCTATTTTATTTGTCATTAATTGTTGTTTTAGGTTAGGAATTTGTTTTGTTAAATCTATCTAAACAAATCAATGTATATAAGGGGTAAAGGTACCTTATAATATGAAGGTTTGAAGAGGAAAAATGAGAAGGATTGGATGCTTTCTCCCCTCCTCTCCTTCTCCCCAAGTTTTCCTCAATCTTTCTTCCTTCTCCTAACTTTAATTCCCTCAATTTTGAGTACCCGATTCTCTTAAATCTACCACCACAATCCTTTGCTCCCTTTTATCATGATTTTTTTAAAAATCTTTTTGTGGAGTTTACGATAATTTCTTGCAAAAATTTGGTTCTCTCTTCTTCCCCTTGTCTGCTCTTGGTGTAGTGACTGTTAACATTACTACAATGCCCTTTCATTTAATTTCAGATGTTTTCGTCCCATTTAGTCTATTTTAAGATTCAACTGTACTTAAGCCTAGATATGCATCCAATATATTTTTATTTATTTGTTTATTTTCAGGGTTTTATCTACCATGATTTGTAAGAAAATGCACAGTAAAAACGAGAACAGTGAAAACACCACACTTTCAGCTTCATTCTAAATTAAAAAATGTCACTAAAAACCCTTAATGTCTAGCATCTGGTCTCCTGGTAGTGTTCTGGAATCTCAGCTCAGGAGAAAACAGCCGAGTTTAAATACATAGTCCAGAATAGGAAGCTTAAAATACCCATTTGACTTGGTTCCATATCCGAACCACCTGTCATGTTTCCAGGCAGTATCTCTTCAAACCATCGCTTCATTTAGCCGATTAATTAAAGCTACAAAGGAAATTGAACAAGGGATCTTCCACCCAAAGAGAGAATAATTGGATTGATGAGATGATCAAAGTGTAAATTTTGTATCAGAGTCAAAATCATAATCAAGGCCTCTGCTTAAGTAATATTATATGCAACACGGCTAATGCTTATATATATAAAGGTATACGAATCTATCTGTAATGCCTGAGATTGTGTTTCTACCACTCGATATAATTCCAGCATCTCTCCAGCTACTTTCATCCCTTTGTCATCTGGCTTACAATCTTTCTCAAACTGGCCTGACCTGAAGTAACACATGCTTCTTTTTGCATAATCTTAGTGACAATAAAGTTTTATCAAAGAATCAGCACCGGCAGTGAATAACCACGGTTGCCGTGGGTGGAACTTGCAGTCCAATACTCCTACAAAACAATCCAGAATCAATTACAACTGTAAGTTTCCTCTCGACAATTCATGTTGAAGGCTTCATTGGTCCTGTGTGTAAATGCAGTAGCACATAAACGTTATGACAAAAGCTACAAACAGCAACAGAAGATTTAACCACAAAGGAACCCCTTGCCACCACTTCTAGCAATATATAGCTTTTTTTGCCCCATCTGAGAGCTGGTGAAACAATTATAGCTGCACATGCACAGATGTCTGATCTGGGATTGGCTAAAGCTGTTCTATTATTGAAAAGTCATATCCTTCAAGTGCTTATGAGGGATAGACAAATGCCCCATCCAGCTTTGCTGAGAGTAACTACTTCTAGTAGAGTATTTCTAAATTTCAACTTAATCCCAATTCAAAACAGGATGCATCTGCCCCTTAGTTTACGATGTGTGCATGTGTATGCGACATGTATATCAAAGAAGAACTCGCCTCTTCCATTTGAACTTGCATGTCCGCGGAGAATTTCCAAGGGAACAATAAGAGGATTCTGATTGAGATCAGAATAAACCATGCCGTGAAAAACATATGCAGTGCAGTCATCAGAGCATGATGCAAATAGTGGGTATGAACGATGGAAGGCCACATTGGTTATGTCTTTGGGATGACACCTGAGAAATTTGTAAACCACATAAGAGAAAGCATGAAAAACAAAATCATGTCAGAAAAAGGTGGACAAACACCAATTTTAAGAGTATCACATGATTTTATATGTACAAATCTTCTGCAAGATTCATCCAGCAAGGTGCTTGAACTCCGTAACTTGCTTTTAAATTTCATATTGATTTTAAATTAATTGACCATAAAAAAACGATCAGAATTCATGTTAGTAACTGCTTCTTCAAAGGTAAATATTGAGAGGTACATTAATGGTCACGCAATACTTGAAAGACAGATGACTATAAAAGAAAAGTTTGATAAAAAAAAAAAACACAGCATACTTGAGAACTTTGTAAGGTTTAGATGAAAGGTCCATGTCAAACCAACATAACTTTCCATCTCTGCTTCCCACAATTACATTGTCACCTGCATGGAAGTCAACCCCAGAATAAGAACATTGTAAAATAAATAAATATAAAAGACTACTTGTAGAATCTACCAACAAGAATGGGAAGCAGACCAGTAGGATGAACTGAAATAGAGGAAACTTCTCGTAATCCAGTCTCCAGCTTCTTGATCAGCTTTTGCTTCAAGAGATCATAAACACGAACATTCTTCTTTGTTGAGACAAAGAAGATGGAGCGAGTAGGATGAAAAACTGCTGACACCGGAAGTCCATGCAGCTTAAATGGATGTCTTTGTGTAAATTTCTTTGAGAGCTGGTGGATAAGAATTGCTTTTGAATCACGTAATCAATAGGTCAAGGCTACAAATCAAATGCAATAGGTATTCTTGTTTCCTTTTGCTTTAAGTAAATTACTCAGCCTTGGGGTAAAATTAAGTTTATAGAAGACCAGCTTTGAGATACCAATGAAACTAGACATGCAAACAAGAGCACATGTAAAAATATACTCAAGTACTGCCTCAAACAAATGATTACCACACTTTTGATATAGAGTTTCCCTTGTCACGTGTGATAGTTTCACAGGGAAATTTGCAGTTCTATACTTCTATGTGTAATCAAAACCAGAATGTAGTATAAAAGATGATGGCCATGGTTTGGCAAACAGATGCAAGAAAATCCATGAAATAGTAAAACTAGAATACAAACTGACAATTCTAAGACTGGAGAAATAATAAGATCAAAGGATTGTCAAAATGCAGAAATAAAAACTGCTGATGAATATAATTAAGAGATGGAAAGAAATGCATGCTTTTTTTAGTTTAGAAACATCATCCATCTTAACATGCAGCTCATCTACCAACCAATGGCACTAAATGCAACACATTCCTCACTGAATATGAATGAACAGTCGTTCCTTTGCAACCATGAAATTGTCTTACAAAAATAGGAGCCAATAAGAGCAAGAAAAGGGTACATAAAGGGAATCTAAGTCACCAAACTAAGCACCTAAAAGTCAAGTGAGACCGACAGACTTCATGCATGGAACAGTACATTCTAGAAACAAAAATCAAATCAAACGACGTGGGAAAAAAGGATATCAGCTGGCATCACTGTTGAGAAATAGTCTCCCTTACGATGCCATTCCACTGAGTATACAGTCTGCAAGAGTCCAAGAGGGCAAGTGTTAAATACTAGGAATAATTTCAAATGAAGATCTTCTATTAAAACTAGAAAACTACTTTATTTGAGCAATGTTTAAAATAAGCAAAGAAAATCACCTTAAAATGCCGTAACCTGATTCCTTCATGTTCGTCATCTTGAAGCCAGTTCCAAGCAGACAACTTGTTACCTTTCAAAAAACAATAAATAGCAAAAAATCAGAAAAATTTCGTTGGCTCCAAAATAATCAATGCATAAACCATTTTTACACAGACCAGAATCATCTAGAACTGTAGATGTCGCGACATGCAGAAGCTCCTTAACTTTTCTCTGTGTTTCTTCATTTCCCAACCCAGTGTTCAAAAGGAACACATCTTGTCCCCTGCCAAAGTATTCTTGCTTTAGTTGTATGCATGATAAAAAGTTTGAGAAAATTAAACCCCATTGATAAATGCAGTTAGCCTTACACAGAGACAGCCAATATAGGAAGTTCCGGCAAAGGATTCCATGCTACATATTGGACAACTTCACCAAACTCCCAGACTTTAATACATCTACATGTCTCAACCTCCCATAATCGCACAGTTCCATCACTTGAACCTTTCAAAGAACATGAAATCATAAGATACACATCCAAAGGATAAATTTGATGTTTAGTGGGATGATACTACAAATATTGTAGATAAGCATCCAACCTGAAGCAATCCACTGTCCTGAAGCTTCAGTGGAAATTGACATAACTGCACCCTTGTGCCCTCTATACTCAAGATAGCATGTTGCTGGGTAAGGTTTGAGATCTTTTCGGCTTGGCAGCTTAGGCTTCAAAGACTCAGGATCAATATTAATCTGCAATATCAAGAGTACAGATTCTGATTAGCTTTAAGAGGGTAGAACATTGAACAAAGTATCACGCAGACTAACTTTAATCTCCAATATGGGTTGGTAACTTACACGTTTCTTGCGAACTCTAGGGCACAAGTATAAATCCAGACAGCGCTCAAAAGAGTCTTTAACAGCATTTTCATATGCTGGGATGCTCCTTAAAGATGTAAACCTGAGTGAATGAAATCTAGTTAAGATGCTAGGTGTATGTAAATGATCAGTATTGAACAAAGAATTCCTCAACCATTAACTGATAGACCTGAGTGAATGAAATCTAGTTAAGTTACCTTTTAGGTATAAATTTAGGTCGGTCTTCTTCATCCATTAACTGATAAGAATTGATCTCCTCCTGTGTTGGGATGTATTCTAGAGAAGGATTGTAGGACTCCTCATGGCCTAAAAGCAAAATAAAGTTGAAGAAGCCCCATTCATTCAAGCAATGTTAAAATTTAAAAATATTAATAAAAAAAACCAAGACCACACCTGGCAAATTCGGTTTTGGAGCAGGAATGTAAGATAAATGGCCAGTCTTTTCTGATGAGCTAGCATCATCCCCCCACAACATGTAGAAATGAGGTTCTTCTTTTGGCTTGTCAAATTTTATTAATCCTTTTCGAATTGCCCTAACTAGTCCAAGAACCTGTAGATTCACAAGACATAAGGAACCGAAAATGAAGCATTGAAGAACATCAGGACTTTCACAAATGAACCCCTCCAAATAAAATTCACAATGATGGCTCATTAAAAAGATGACGGCAATTCAAATAAACCCCGGGTGAAAAAGTTGACACTTTATTTTCTAAATGATATAAGATCAATACAATATGATATTACTTGCCTTTTTAGCTTCCCATTTTGAGGGAATGAATCGAGTCTTAGGCTCTGGTGCATTTGACAATGGATGCTTTGAATCTTCCCATTTAAACCAATCAATGTAAGGCTGAATGAAAACATAAGGAGATCAATTTTGAGCATATAACATTAAGCATGATATGAGTGAAAAAAGTTAATAAAAACTATATTTGTATCAAAATATTCGAACATGAAATTGAATGAGAACTACAGACCGCATACGGATCAAAGTCACCATGTGGAGCCTTTCCTTTGAGCACTCTACGAATAAGTTTGATTTCTTCTTTTGTCAACTCTACCTCCTCATCATTGTACTCATCATAAATCTTTCGCCTTGAAAGAAAAATCAACATTAGCAAACACAAGTTAGCGAAGATTACACTTGATTAAAGTTGATACTTTGAAATTTTCTCGCGGGGGGGCACGATGGCACTTCAAAGGAGAAGAAAATGATTCAACCTCCCGAAAAGGAAGTGCAAAATATTGAAGAATGAATGTAATCTAGAGAATCATTAAAAAGTCTAATCATTAATTCTGCAAGCATGTGCACTTCAAAGATTAATTCTTTTAAGAGAGAAAGGAGAAGAAAACGATCCATCCTCCTGAAAAGGAAGTGCAAAATATTGAAGAATGAATGTGGTCTAATCATGCTGGAAACAATCTAGAGAATCATTAAAAAGTCCAGGGAGTTCTTTTTTTTTTTTTTTCCTGTTGAAATCAACCATTTCACTTCCTAAAATGAGTGCCAATTAGTCCATAAAGACTCAATATCACACATACATTGATCAGTTTTTCATCTCAATCCAAAAACTAAAAATCACAACAACTCTAGCATAATTCTAAGCAACCTTGATATTTCACACCCAGTGTTGAAGAAAAAGCTCAGGACAGTAAAACAGTAATGCATTACTGCTCTTGGAGCCTATACACCAGAAATGAAGCACAGGCATATGCCTGCCACACACCTTTCTACCAGAACAGAGCAAATTATCTTATGACACAAAATAGTTCTAAGAAAATTATAACATGAATAACTTGTTTGCCAAAATGAGAAATGGTAAGAATGTTGTACTATCTATTGCACAAAGGTTTTTAGGGCCAAGTTATGCCCAAGCTATTTAAATGCTTCCAAATTTCTATCTAGTAATCTGCAAATTACCAATTATTGAACACTAAGACATAATACTGCATTCTATTCTCTTAACCTTACATAATATATACATATTGTAATGATGTGAATGATTCAAAAAAACTCTACCATCAACATATCTATGAAAAATTACTAATAAAAGAATTCTAAAAGAAATTCACCATCCTCATTAATCATAAAACAAGTATCAGATAAGAAAAATAGCACTCAACTTTTCTTCCTCATTAAGCTGTATACAGGTTGGTTGGTGCTTTTTTCTTTTATTCTTTCTTGCCTTTTCTCTTGTTTTCAGATGTGATCTTTTACATGAAAGGATTTTCCTAGAGAGTTATTAACATGTCCTAAACTCTCCAATTTAAGGTCAAACCTTCCAACAAACCAACTGGTCTCCTTTTCTTTCCTCACTGTCACTGAAGGAAATCCCTCACCACTCTCTTTTATTCAGCATCCCCTACATAACTCTGAAACAAAGATATATGCTAAGGTTGAGTTTGTTAATGCGTTTGAGTTGTGTTTAAAAGTGCTTTTGGGCTGAGAAAGCATAAAACTGATGCTTTTACCAGTGCTTCTGGATGATTTTGAAATAAAAATGTGTCAAAACTATTGAAAAGCACATGGGAAAGCACCAAAATGATGTTTTAGCTCAAATGCACTTCTACAAAAGCATCTATACCTCACACACTAAATAGGAAAACTAGCACGCTTGAATAATGGAAATGCAAAGTTGCAAACCCTAACAGAAACAACGCTCTGTCACTTTTCAAGACATATTATAACCCTCTTAACTATAGGATCCTAAAATGCTATAAGACATAGAATCTTTCCACAGGGGACGAGTTCAAAATACGTGACTCCACATCTGAAAATCTAACAAAATGAAATCTAGAACATCTACATGTATCCCTCTCACAAGACCCCACTGCCCTCCTCTCTAAGTCAAATCTATCAAGAACATTGACTACAACATTGAATAAGAAAGCCCATTAACCCATGCTTTAAGCTCCTCATAGCAAAAAATAAAAAACATGGTGGAGGAAGAGCTATCTCTAACTCACAGCCTCCACCCATCTTTAAATCCCTTCCCATCCAACAGGCCTCTAAAAATCCAGCTTAAAGACAAATCCTTTTTCCCTCTTTGCCTAGTATATGCAACTATTTGTTATAAATAGTATAATGGGAGGGCGAGTCAACTCAGGTAAAGCAGAAACATGTTGGGCCTATCTAATTCATGGCATTGCGATATTTGCCCAATATTTTGATGTTCTTGAATGGCGTAACTTGAGAATCTTTCAAGGAAATGAAGTTCTTCTTCCTATCTGATAAAATAGTTTTCCCAACCTCTGATGCTCTTAAGCCGGTTATTTATTGGGGTTTCCTTACCAGATTAGTGAAAATTTGAGGGTTCTTTGGTACTAGTTTTTACTTTTGTTTTTGGAAGGATACCTTTTGTTGCTATTCAATTTTTGATCCATGTTTTGATAAATTTTTAGATAAATCCAAAAATAAAGAAAAACATCAAAAATCTAAAAAAAATACCTTTTTAATATATTTATGTCGTTTTTAGCATTTTCAGCGTCGTCTAAAAAGAATTTAAATTTTTAAGGGTCGTTCGAACGCGTTCGACTTTTCACGCGTTAATTTTTAAATCATTGATTTTTCTCATCGAGTCGACGTTGATATTGCTCGTTTTTAAAAATACAAAAAAAATCAAGAAAAATTAAATTTATAAAAAAGAAAGAAGTTAAGGGATCAAGTTTGGAAACCTAGCAATATTTTTGCTTATAAATACTGGTCTTCAACTCACACAAAAAAGGGGGGCAATTTTGATATTTGAGGGGAGAGACAACACAAAAACAAAACTCTAAAATCTATCTCTACCAAGCTGGCTGCCCCTCCTTCCCCAGCTTGAATTTTTTTGCTCCCACAGCCCCTGCCATTGGGGCTCCTCAGCATTTTCTCCACTCCGTCGCCACACTGTTCCCCCATCTTCTTTTTGCTTTTCCAGCCAACAACACAAAGCTGCCCCCCTCCCCGGTTTCATATTTTTTCTAACCCAAACCTGCCGGCCAAGACAACCCCCTCTCTCCCTCTTTCCTTTTCAGCCACCCCCTTTCCCGGTTGGAAAACTTTCGTCTCTCCCTTCACCAGAAAACTAAGCCACAGACCCTCACTGTCACCTCTCTCAGCTGATCCCTCATTTTTTCTAACACACCCGAACAACCCTCACACACATCTCCTCTCCCTTTCAGCCTACCCACGACCATCAACAACATCTTCTTCTCCCTCGGTCGACTGCCAACAGCAACGGAGAAGCAGCACCGACAGACCAGCCACCACCCACCGACACAGAAGACCTACCCCACAGCGGCTCATTTCTTCTCCCACCTCCACAGCGGCTCTAGTGGCCGCGGGCAACAACAGATCTCTTCTCCATCTCCTCCGGCCAGACCCGACAAAAGCCTAACAGCCGGCGCCCCCCTTGGTCTTGCCGCCACCTGAAGCAGGGAAGATTGAGAAGGAAAAAGAACATAATAGATCTGCCCAAAACGGAGAAAGAGAGAGAGAACAAATCAATACTAAACAAAAAAATTACATCAACCAACCTCAAAATTACAAAACAACCCCTAAAACATCCTAAGGCTTTTGGAATCAGCAGGAATAGTGCACGAAAACAGTGGCGGCGCGTGGGCCCACGCGCCGCCACTGGAAATGGTGGCAGAACCGGTGGATCGGGGCCGTCTTCCTCTTCTCTGTCTTCCTACGCCAGCGATGAAGGTTACTGTCACCTGCAACAAAGGAAACAACACACAACAACAGTTGATTTCAACAGATGAGATTTCAAGTTAACCGAGTTACACACATTTTTTAGTTCAAGTTGAATGAGGTCGCCAGATGGGATCTCATGTAGCTTTGGTTAAGGGGAATCGCTAGATGGGATTTCAGGTTAATCGAGCTATACATATTTTTAGTTCCAGTTGAATGAGGTCGCCAGATGGGATCTCATGTAGCTTTGGTTAAAGGGAATCGTCAGATGGGATTTCAGGTTAATCAAGCTACACATATTTTTAGTTCCATTTGAATGAGGTCGCCAGATGGGATCTCATGTAGCTTTGGTTGAAGGGAATCTCTATATGGGATTTCAGGTTGACCGAGCTACACACATTCTTTAGTTTTGGTAAAGGAGGTCGCCAGATGGGATCTCAGGTTAACGAAAAACAAGAGAGTAATGTCTTTAGATGAGTGGATATTGAGCAAGTTAAGCAGACAAAAAGACAAGTTTTTCTTTACAAAGCTTACTATGCAAAACATTGAGAAAGTTTTGCTTCATAAGCATTGTAAAGAGGGGGCATTTGTTGCTACCCAATTTTTGACCCATGTTTTAATAAATTTTCACAAAAATCTAAAAATAGAGAAAAACAACGAAAATCCAAAAAAAATGTTTTTTTAATATATTTTCATCATTTTAGTATTTTCAACGTCGTCTAAAAAAGAATTTAAATTTTTAAAGGTCTTTCGAACGCGTTCGACTTTTCACGCGTTATATGCAACAACGAGAAAAATCGCCAGCCGATGAAAAGACAATAATTACTAGGCATGGCATTGTGATTCCCTTTCGTGCAGGATGACCAAACTTTGCTTTATTGATTTAGGAGCCTACATCAAGCATAATATCTTTTTACAAAGTCAGAATTCACAGGTCGAGCTAGGTCTTCTCCATCCATTCTAGCCAACTTCAGCGCTCCTCCTAAGAATGCCTTCTTTACTATGTAAGGACCCTCATAATTTGGTGCCCATTTGCTTTGATCGTCTCCGGGTAACGACAATATTTTCTTCAATACTAGATCCCCTTCTTGAAACAACCGCGGTCTAACCTTTTTATCATATGCCTTGGCCATTCGTTTCTGGTAAAGTTGGTGATGACATATTGCAGCCATCCTCTTTTCACTGATCAGGTTCAGTTGCTCGTGTCTCACTTTGGCTCACTCAGCTTCTTCTAATTCAGAATCCATGAACACTCTTAACGATAGAATTTCCACTTCCAAAGACATCACTGCCTCCATACCGTACACTAGAGAATATGGGGTAGTCCCTGTCGAGGACCTGACTGTAGTGTGGTATGCATGAAGAGCAAACGACAACATCTCATGCCAATCTCTATATGTGACTACCATTTTCTAAATAATCTTTTTGATGTTCTTATTGGCAGCTTCTACTGCGCCATTTATTTTTGGTCGGTATGGTGAGGAATTCGAATGCTTGATTTTCCATTTAGTACACAGCTCTATTATCATTTTGCCATTGAAATTCTGTGCATTATCTGTCACTATCCTTTCTGGAGGACCATATCAGCAAATCAAGTCCTTTTCTACAAACTTCTTCACTACCTTCTGTGTTACATGGGCATATGAATTAGCTTCCACCCATTTTGTGAAGTAGTCAATAGCTACGAGGATGAATCTATGACCATTGCTAGCTTTTGGGTTAATAGGCCCGATCACGTCAATTCCCCACATTGCAAATGGCCAAGGAGATATTAGATTAAATAGTGGAGCTGGTGGCATATTGACTTTGTCACTGTAAATTTGACATTTGTGACATTTTCTGACATAGTTGATACAATCTTTTTCTAGTGTCATCCAAAAATAACCAGCCATTTGGATTTTCCTTGCCATCATATGCTCGCTAGCATGGGTTGAGCAAATCCCCTCATGGACCTCTCGTAATGCCTTTCTAGCATCTGCCTCATTCAAACACCTTAGCAGGGTTCCATCAAATGATCTTTTATATAAAATCTCTCCATCTAAATAGAAGTCTATAGCCAACCTTCTTAAGGTTTTCTTATCCGTTTTAGAAGCTCCTACCGGATATTCATGATTTTGTACAAGATTCTTGATATCGTAATACCAAGGTTGTCCGTCTATCTCTCCTTCAACTAAGCAACAATGAGCTAGGTCATTTCTAATGTCAATGTGTACCGGTTGTACCTTGCACTTGAGATCAATGGTAGTCATAGCAGCTAGCGTGGCCAAAGCGTCCGCAAAATGCTTCCCCTCCCTTCCTAGATGAGTGAATCGAATTTCTTCAAATTCCTTTGCTAGCGTGGATAGGTATTCCTGGTACGGCCTCAACTTTTCCTCTTTGGTCTGCCATTCCCCTTTAACCTGACAGATAATCAACATTGAATCCCCATATACATTTATCTTCTTTATCTTCAGCTCCAATGCCGCTTCTAAACCGAGGATACAAGCTTCATACTCAGCTGTATTGTTGGTGCACTCGAAATGCAGTTTAACCGAAACTAGATACTGTTTCTTATTAGGAGAGATTATTACCGCACCGGCCCCATTACCATATACATTCACTGCCCCGTCAAAAAACATGGTCCACCAATCTGTCTTCTCTTCTTCTTTTTCTATTGATAATATATCCTTATTGGGGAAATCAAAATCCAAAGGTTCATAATCTTCAACAACGTTATCGGCCAGATGATCCGCGATTGCACTTCCTTTTACGACTTTCCTTGTCATATACACTGTCATATTCTGCTAATAATACTTGCCACCTTGCAATTCGACTTGAGAGAAAGGGCTTGTTACAAACATACCTCAGAGGATCCACTTTTGAAATCAACCAAGTGGTATAGTATAACATATAATGTCGCAACCTCTTTGCCGCCCACACCAACGCACAACAAAGCCTTTCTATCTCCGTGTATATAAACTCACATTCAGTGAATTTCTTACTTAAGTAATAAATAGCTCTTTCCTTCCTTTCGGTTTCATCATGCTGACCCAATACACATTCCATGGCTGCTTCAGTTACTGTTAGGTATAATACTAGAGGTTTTCCTGATACCGGAGGAACCAGTAAAGGTGGATTTTGCAAATAATGCTTGATTTTATTGAATGCCTCCTCACACTCCTCATTCCAAGTTCTAGGATTCTTTTTCCTTAGTAGTCGGAATATAGATTCGCATGTTGTTAGCCGAGCTATAAACCGAGCAATGTAGTTTAACCTTCCCAAGAATCCTTACTTCTTTCTCCGTCTTAGGGGATGTCATAGCTTGGATGGCCCTTACTTTATCTGGATCCACCTCTATACCTCTATCACTTACCACAAATCCTAACAGCTTGCCCGATTTAACTCCAAATGAACATTTTGCGGGATTAAGCCTTAGTTCATACTTCCTCAACCTCTCGAATAACTTCCTCAAAACTTCAACATGATCTTGTCCCTTTTTAGACTTGGCAATCATATCATCTACATACACCTCAATTTCCTTGTGCATCATGTCGTGGAATAGAGTCACCATTGGTCTTTGATATGTTGCACCTGCGTTCTTTAAATCAAATGGCATGACCTTGTAGCAGTAAGTCCCCCAAGGTGTGACAAAAGTTGTTTTCGGATTATCCTCTAGAGCCATTTTTATCTGGTTGTATCCTGAAAAACCATCCATAAAGGAATAAGTGGAACTTCGGGTAGCGTTATCCACTAAAACATCTATGTGTGGTAGAGGAAAATCATCCTTGGAGCTAGCTCTACTCAAATTCTGAAACTCCACACAAACTCTAATCTTCCCTTCCTTCTTAGGCACCACAACAATGTTAGATACCCATTGTGGATATTTAACTACTTCTAGAAAGCCAGCATCTCATTGCTTCTCGAGTTCTGCCTAGACCTTGATCCAGACATCCGGGTGGGCCCTCCTCAGCTTCTGTTTGACTGGCTTACAACCTTCTTCCAACGGTATCTTGTGTACTACAATATTTGTATCCAAACCGGGCATATCTTTATAGGACCAAGCAAAGACATCTGAATATTCTTGTAATAGGGTGATCATTTTTATCCTTTGTTCAGAAGTAATTAAGGTACCTATTTTCAACTCTTTCTTGAGCTGATCACTGCCCATATTGATGGTTTTGAGTTCCTCGGCGGCAAGCTTCCAAGTCTGTTCCTGTTGTTCTACTAACCTGGTGAATTCACTAATATTGCTTTCATCCCACTCTTCTTCTTCCATAGCTATCACATGCTTGTTCAAGTTTGGCCAATTATTCTTGATGCTAAATGTATGTGATGTTGTAGGAGATCCGCTTTCAGGAATCCTGAAAGCGGGAAGTGCTTGGTGTAAATGTATAAAAAACAATTTTGAAAAGTGCATGATCTCATCATTTATTTAAAGAAAAGGTGGGCTCCATGACAAACATGTGTAAATTTATAAAAAACAATTTTGAAAAGTGCATGATCTCATCATTTATTTAAAGAAAAGGTAGGCTCCATGACAATCATAAAATCTAGCTGACATCATGAGTCTTGATTGTCAACTAGAGGAAATAAAAGCAAACATAAACAATGACAAAAGCATGTTAAGGCAAATAAAGTTGGTTTACATTTTGAAAACCACTGGACCTTCTTGGGTCACCCAGTTCTAAAACTTCTCGTCCTGAGCCAACTTGCGTACAAAGGTCTTGGCGGAGACTTCTTCTAGTGTATGGACCGTTAGTTGTGGCAGCGCTTCATCTCTTTTTCCCGCTACTGCTTTCATGTCATCTCTTTCTTTCTCATTTTCCTCCAAGGTGTTTATGCTCATATTTGCCAGTTCTAGACCAAGGCTTTCAACTCCTTTATCATGTTGCATTATGTATGCAGCTCTTGGGAACGATACGCTAAGGGGAGGGATTTCTAGCTTTTCTTCTTCAGGATCTCTTCCTTTAATTCTAGCCATCCTTCTTGCCCTTCTCCGACCAGCAGCCCACCGATAATCCTTTTGGTTAGGTTGATACCCTAGCCAAATCTTTGATCAGCTCTTTTCATCCTTGTCGGATTAACCCCTTCTGGTATCCCGACAATAAGGTTATACTGAAATGGGATCCCGCGGTCCAAGAAGCATAGACTTGCAATCCTTGCAATCCTTGCTGCTTTTGAGATCCTTGGCCTTCTCAATACTGTGTCTTCTGGCACCCAGTCGGTGTTCACAATCTCAAAAGCATGGATATTGTTATCCTTGGAATCATCTGCTTCGATAAAAGGTACAGCCACATTCTTTATCATGGATATTGTCTCATCGGCCTTGACAGTTACCAACATCCCGTTCATGATATACTTCAGGCATTGGTGCAATGATGAAGCTACCGCCCCCGCTGCATGAATCCAAGGTCTTCCCAACAACATACTATAGGAAGGATGGATATCCATAACTTGAAGTGTCACTAGGAACATTTATGGTCCCACATATAGCTCCACTTCTAAAGACCCAATTATTGGCCAAAGTGAGCCATCATATGCTCTGGCCATCATAGTACTCGGCTTCATATGAGATTCATTGATCGGCATTTCCTCTAGAATGTGCTTTGGCAACACGTTAAGGGCCGAGCCATTATCAATGAGTATTTTCCCTATGAGGCAGTCATTGCACCTAACCGTAATGTATAGGGGCTTGTTATGTCCGGTACCTTTAGCACCAAGCTCATCAGCCGTGAAGTACAGGTAATTAGTTGCATGGATCCTCCCCACTAGATGTTCCATGGTTTTATGTTCAATGTCTTGGGGTACATATGCCTCATTCAATACCTTTTGCAAGGCGTTTCGATGCGGCTCAGAGCTGAGTATCAAGGATATAAGGGAGATCCTAGCTGGAGTCTTTTTTAGCTGATCTACTATGCAATATTCGCTATGCTTGATCAACTTCAAGAATTCATTCGACTCCTCTTCCGTTACAGGCTTATTAACTTCTAGTGCTTTGTCTAGATCTACCACTTCTTTACCCTTTTCCTTCCTCAACTCCTCAGGCGTAAAGCAACGACCACTGCTGGTCAAACCACTTATCTCAGTCTGGAACAAAGGAAGAGGAGCTCGAACGTTGGAGGCATAACGATAATTATAAGGCATGGCATTGTGATTCCCTTTCGTGCAGGACGGTTTAACCAAGATCAGCTATGGGGGCCCATTAGCTGTTTGTTGGACCCTGCATACTCCTGTCATCTCATCTTGACCTTCCATCATACTCACCTCACCCCTGCTCTTCATGGGTTCAATTTTCAATTGTCCCATTCTCAACATTTTTGTAATCTTTTCACAAAACTCGACGCAATCCTCAATATGGTGCCCATCTCTTCCATGGAACTCACACTAGTCACCTCCCTCCAAATGGCTTTCCACATTTGCCTCTAGAAATCCTGATCGTACTAACATGTCGTACAACTTTTTCATAGGCACCTTCAACACCTTGTATTGATTTCCAACTTCTATCATGCCTACTCCACTACTATTTGGGGCATGTTTAGGCAATGAGTTTGAATTAACATTGGGCTTGTCTTCAAAGGATACCCATCCCATCTTAATAAGCTCCAACAACCTCTTCTTGAAAGCGTAACAGGTTTCAATCCAAGTTGGAATGAGTTTGAAGCAGTGGAGATGGACTGGATGCAAAGTTGGATTGGATGCAAAGTTGCTCTGAACTTGAAGCAGTGGAGATGGACTTTAACGATTGCCAAAGAAGTGCAGAATATTACCAAGAAAAATTTGCGCAAGTGCAGTTCGAACTGATGGATAGGATTGGGAAGTATGAGGATTTGATTAAGAAATATATGGAATGGGAAAGCCGTTCTACGGGGATTGTAAAAGAAGAAAGTAAAAGGAGAGGTTTCGAGGATGTTGAAGCAGAGTTAGCGGTTAAAAAGAATGAGATAAAAGTTATGAGGATAAAACTTGACAAAGAACGTGAAAATGTGAAGTATTTAGATGAGAAGCTAGTAACAATGGAAAAACACAAGGATCAAATCGACGCCAACAACACTGCTTTGAACAGAACCAACATGTTGCTCATAGAAAAAATGACCAAGACAGATGAGCAAATGGACGAAGCTGCTGCACATGCTCGAATTATTAGAATCAATGCGCGGAATGTGGGAGGAGACATCATTCGCTATCGCCGAAGCCTAGCTGAAACCGATACCTTTCTAGGAAAGATTGAGAACCGCGGCTTTGCCTTGTTACCTTTTGCTAAAGAGTTTATGGAGGAAATGGATTAACATGTTGTATTTCTTTTTATTTCTAAATGTAATAAATTTATCAAGCATTAATGAAAAGGGCATTGACCCATCTTCTTATGCAAAATCTGTCTCTTGGTGAATATGATTCAAGCAAACGACTCGAAAGGCAGAACTCCTATCAAAGCAATGTGACAAGAGAAACTATGCTTATAATGTGATGGCTGTTATTCGTTCACAAGAAAGCTGCATCCATACCCAATGAACAAAGCATTCTTATCACAATCATGCTTTTTTTCTCATACATCTATGCACGCATCTCCAGATCGTGAAACATAGGTCCGACGTCCAGAATCCACCAAACCCGGTCCAGATCAAGGATGGAGAACAAAGAAAGAGCTCACTTAGAGTCACACTATCAGACCGAGTTAGAATCCGTAAAAAATGAAGTTGCTAGGCTGACCGACCTACTTGAGCAACTTTTGAGAGCTAAGAACGGGGAGGGAACGTCAGCACAACCACCTGAAGGAGCGCCAGCAACTCACATCCCTCAAGCATCTCAAAACCAGGGGGCAAACTCGGTCAATGAACAATATTTTGTGCCTATTACCCCTATCCAACCAACTCAGACTCCAATCACTGTTGACTTAACAACGGAGGGAATCCCGGATAATAGGTCTCCCAATTTGATGGACCAGGACAAGTTGTTTGCCTTGGAAGAAAGATTAAGGGCAGTTGAGGGTAATGACTGGTTTGACCCCATGCGAGCAGCTGAGGTGTGTTTGGTACCAAACATCGTGGTGCCAAAAGATTTTAGGATACTAGAGTTCATTAAGTACACTGGTTTGGAATGCCCAAACACTCACATTCGATCCTACTACAATAAAATGACGGAAGTAATCCGCGATGATAAACTGTTAATCTATTTCTTTCAAGATAGCCTCGCAGGGTCCGCTTTGAGCTGGTACATGAGGTTAGATAGTATCAGGATCAGGAGCTGGAGAGACTTGGTGGAGGCTTTCCTTAAGCAGTACAAGTTTAACATGGAAATCGCTCCTGATCGAACAAGTCTAATGTCAATGGAGAAAAGGAGCCAAGAGTCAGTAAGGGCTTATGCACAAAGGTGGAGGGATGAGGCAATGCATGTCCAACCCCCTTTGATAGAAACAGAGATGGTGTGCTTGTTTGCCAATACCTTCAAGGCACCTTATGGGTAGTTCTTCTCAACATTTATATGATGCGGTACGCATAGCTGAAAGGATAGAGCAAGGGATTAAAGCTGGGCGTATAGCGATGCCGTTGGAAAAGAAGGGTTTTATTGGAAGAAAGAGAGAAGGCGATATTAACAACTTGGAAGGTGGGTATAAGGGCAAGAGAGTAGATTCCTATAATCCACAAGTACCTACCTCTCAATTCTCACACATAAACTTTAACCAACCTTTTTCCCCTAATCGAACAAATAACCAGTCAAACAACCAAAATCACTACCAAAGACCCCATACAAGATACACTTCAAAACAACTATCGTCGTTACCCATGCCTTTGAAGGACATGTACGCCAAATTGTTGAGCATTGGACACATAGCTCCTATCCCTACACTACCACTACAACCACCATTCCCAATTTGGTACAAGCCTGAGTTGACTTGCGAGTACCATGCGGGTAATCCCGGGCATGGGATTGAAACCTGTTACGCTTTCAAGAAGAGGTTGTTGGAGCTTATTAAGATGGGATGGGTATCCTTTGAAGACAAGCCCAATGTTAATTCAAACTCATTGCCTAAACATGCCCCAAATAGTAGTGGAGTAGGCATGATAGAAGTTGGAAATCAATATAAGGTGTTGAAGGTGCTTATGAAAAAGTTGTACGACATGTTAGTACGATCAGGATTTCTAGAGGCAAATGTGGAAAGCCATTTGGAGGGAGGTGACTAGTGTGAGTTCCATGGAAGAGATGGACACCATATTGAGGATTGCGTCGAGTTTTGCGAAAAGATTATAAAAATGTTGAGAATGGAACAATTGAAAATTGAACCCATGAAGAGCAGGGGTAAGGTGAGTATGATGGAAGGTCAAGATGAGATGACAGGAGTATGCAGGGTCCAACAAACAGCTAATGGGCCCCCACGGCTGATCTTGGTTAAACCGTCCTGCACGAAAGGGAATCACAATGTCATGCCTTATAATTATCGTTATGCCTCCAACGTTCGAGCTCCTCTTCCTTTGTTCCAGAATGAGATAAGTGGTTTGACCAGTAGTGGTCGTTGCTTTACGTCTAAGGAGTTGAGGAAGGAAAAGGGTAAAGAAGTGGTAGATCTAGACAAAGCATTAGAAGTTAATAAGCCGGTAACGAAAGAGGAGTCGAATGAATTCTTGAAGTTGATCAAGCATAGTGAATATTGCATAGTAGATCAGCTAAAAAAGACTCCAGTTAGGATCTCCCTTATGGCCTTGATACTTATGGCCTTGATACTCAGCTCTGAGCCGCATCGAAACGCCTTGCAAAAGGTATTGAATAAGGCATATGTACCTCAAGACATTGAACATAAAACCATGGAACATCTAGTGGGGAGGATCCATGCAACTAATTACCTGTACTTCACGGCTGATGAGCTTGATGCTGAAGGTACTGGACATAACAAGCCTCTATATATTACGGTTAGGTGCAAGGATTGCCTCTTAAGGAAAGTACTCATTGATAATGGCTCGGCCCTTAACGTGTTGCCAAAGCACATTCTGGAGGAAATGCCGATCGATGAATCTCATATGAAGCCGAGTATTATAATGGCCAGAGTGTATGATGGCTCACCTAGGCCAATAATGGGGACTTTAGAAGTGGAGCTATATGTGGGACCACAAATGTTTCTAGTGACACTTCAAGTTATGGATATCCATCCTTCCTATAGTATATTGTTGGGAAGACCTTGGATTCATGCAGCGGGGGCAGTAGCTTCATCGTTGCACCAATGCCTAAAATATATCATGAACGGGATGTTGGTAACTGTCAAGGCCGAAGAGACAGTATCCATGATAAAGAATGTGGTTGTGCCTTTTATCGAAGTAGATGATTGCAAGGGTAACAATATCCATGCTTTTGAGATTGTGAACACCAACTGGGTGCTAGAAAACACAATACTGAGAAGGCCAAGGATCTCAGAAGCAGCAAGGATGGCAAGTCTATGCTTCTTGGACCGCGGGATCCCATTTCAATATAACCTTATTGTCGGGATACCAGAAGGGGTTAATCCGACAAGGATGAAAAGAGCTGATCAAAGATTTGGGCAGGGGTATCAACCATAGTTTTAAAACCAGGACCGGCCAGGCGGGTCGACCCGGGCATGGGACCGGTCCGGGTGGAGGCCAAAACCCGGTTGGGAATTGGCCCGGCCAGACCCGGGACCCGGCTAACCCGGTCAAGACCCGGCCTCAAACCCGTTGACTTTTTTTTTTTGTTTTTTTTACTAAAACGACGTCGTTTTGATTTTTTCAAAAAAAAAATTTGACTCGGCCGACCCGATGACCCGGACAAAACCCGGAACCCGGGCCTTGGACAGAGCCGACCACCGGGCCGGGTCTTAAAACTATGGTATCAACCTAACCAAGAGGATTATCGATGGGCTGCTGGTCGGAGAAGGGCAAGAAGGATGGCTAAAATTAAAGGAAGAGATCCTGAAGAAGAAAAGCTAGAAATCCCTCCCCTTAGCGTATCATTCCCAAGAGCTGCATACATAATGCAACATGATAAAAGAGCTGAAAGCCTTGGTCTAGAACTGGTAAATATGAGCATAAACACCTTGGAGGAAAATGAGAAGGAGATAACATGAAAGCAGTAGCGGGAAAATAAGATGAAGCGCTGCCACAACTGACGATCCATACACTAGAAGTCTCCGCCAAGACCTTTGTGCGCAAGTTGGCTCAGGACGAGAAGTTTCAGAACTTTGTTTACCTTAACATGCTTTTGTCATTGCTTATGTTTGCTTTTATTTCCTCTAGTTGACAATCAAAGCTCATGATATCAGTTAGATTTTATGTTTGTCATGGAGCCCACCTTTTCTTTAAATAAATGATGAGATCATGCACTTTTCAAAATTGTTTTTTTATACATTTACACCAAGCACTTCCCGCTTTCAGGAATCCTGAAAGCGGATCTCCTACAACATCACATACATTTAGCATCAAGAATAAATGGTCAAACTTGAACGAGTATGGGATTGAAACCTGTTACGCTTTCAAGAAGAGGTTGTTGGAGCTTATTAAGATGGGATGGGTATCCTTTGAAGACAAGCCCAATGTTAATTCAAACTCATTGCCTAAACATGCCCCAAATAGTAGTGGAGTAAGCATGATAGAAGTTGGAAATCAATACAAGGTGTTGAAGGTGCCTATGAAAAAGTTGTACGACATGTTAGTACGATCAGGATTTCTAGAGGCAAATGTGGAAAGCCATTTGGAGGGAGGTGACTAGTGTGAGTTCCATGGAAGAGATAGACACCATATTGAGGATTGCGTCGAGTTTTGCGAAAAGATTGCAAAAATGTTGAGAATGGAACAATTGAGAATTGAACCCATGGAGAGCAGGTGTGAGGTGAGTATGATAAAAGGTCAAGAAACAAGCACAAGTGATCCTTAGTTTTGAAATCCCTTAAACACCTTTTAAGCCTACAAATATCATTTTCTTCATAACCAAGAGCCCAAGCCTACATTACGTGCCTAATCAAGCCCTTTTTTATCAAAGGCAAGCAATCTGGATCGGTAGGCAATGCTTTCTCATGCGAACCAAATCATTATTCTTGCAAATAAAATGAATGCTTTCAAGACTGGATCTTTGAAACTCTCATATTAAATCTTGAACCATTTCGACCAGCCAAATGTCACCTCATATTTTTCACCAAAAAAAAAAGTTTTCATCACTTCTGATAACCTCTCCATAGGAATCACTTGAATTTTTTCAGAATGAGTTTGCTTTGAATCGATGTCAAAATAATTTTTGTGTCTGGAATAGCTTTGGAATTCCAAAAATTTTGCATGAAAACAACTCCTTGTTAAACCTTCCTTCACATAGCCTCATCCCCAAACCCGAATTGATCAAGCTAGGAGGCAATAAGAAAAAAAAACGTATGATAGGGCTGGCTCCGTGATTCCCATTCTAAGAAAATGTCGAGTAAAATTGGCAACCCTTGAGATAAAGAGGCGGAGGACAAAGAAGTATGATGATATCAAGTCTTTCCTAGAGGTCAAAATCACAAGAGATGACTCGAGTAAGCAAGAGCGAAAAAGCCATCGAAGTTCACTGCCAACACTCCAACTTTTGAGAAAGGAAAGACACCATGAAGAAAGGGAGACCTATTTTTTCACAGGTAAGTATACATGCATATTGACCATAATGCATTGCTTTCAACATTGTCAGATCGGTGTTTCATCATCATCTTTTAGGTAGTGCGTTTTCTAACACTATCTCATTTCAAGTGCGTCTTTGAGCCCTTACCTCTTTTTGTGTGCGCCTTTGAGCCATCATCTCGGGTAGCGCGTTTTCTAATCCTACCTCATTTCGAGTGCACCTTTGAGCCCTCGCCAACATTTTTTCTGAGTAGGTCACCCATTACAATGAGACCATTCTTTCACCTGGGTAGGTCACCCATTACAATGAGACCGCTCTTTTCTTTTTCTAGGATAGGTCGTCCATTACAATGAGACCAACATTTTTATGGGTAGGTCACCCATTACAACGCGATCAATTCTCCATGTTTTTTTTACCTGGGTAGGTCACCCATTACAATGAGACCGCACTTCACATTTTTTCCATTTGGTCACCCATCACAATGAGACCGCTTTTCATATTCTTTCCACATGGGTAAGTCACCCATTATAATGAGACCACACTTCATATTTTTTCCATCTGGGTAGGTCACCCATTACAATGAGACCACACTTCACATTTTTCCTCTGGGCAGGTCACCCATTACAATGAGACCGCACTTCATATTTTTTCCATCTGAGTAGGTCACCCATCATAATAAGACCGTTTTTCACATTCTTTTCACCTGGGTAGGTCACCCATCACAATGAGACCACTTTTTACACATTTTTTTGTTTTGGTTTAATGAGGTCGCCAGATGGGATCTCAGGTGGCTTTGGTTAAAGGGAATCGCAGATGGGATTTCAGGTTGACCGAGCTACACACATTTTTTTACTTCCAGTTGATGAGGTCGCCAGATGGGGCCTCAGGTGACTTTGGTTAAAGGGAATCGCCAGATGGAATTTCAGGTTGACCAAGCTACACACATTTTTTAGTTTGTAGTTGAATGAGGTCGCCAGATGGGATCTCAAGTGGCTTTGGTTAAAGGGAATCGCCAGATGGGATTTCAGGTTGACCGAGCTACACACAGTTTTTAGTTCAAATTAAATGAGATCGTCAGATGGGATTTCATATAGCTTTGGTTAAAGGGAATCTCCATATGAGATTTCAGGTTGACCAAGCTACAACATTCTTTGGTTTTGATAAAGGAGGTCGCCAAATGGGATCTCAGGTTAACAAAAAAAGAAGAGAGAGAGAGACAGAAAGAAAGAAAGACAAGAAAAAGAAATAGAAAAAGAAAAAGGTAAGGTCTTTAAATTAGTGGAATTTGAGCAAGTTAGGAAGATAAGAATACAAGTTTTTCTTTACAAAGCTTACTATGCAAAACATTGAAGAGTTTTGCTTCGTAAGCATTGTAAAGAGGGGGCATCTGTTGCTACCTAATTTTTGACCCATGTTTTGATAAATTTTCAGAAAAATCCAAAAATTAAGAAAAACATCGAAAATCCAAAAAAAATACTTTTTTAATATATTTGCGTTGTTTTTAGCATTTTCAGCGTCGTCTAAAAAGAATTTAAATTTTTAAGGGTCGTTCGAACGCGTTCGACTTTTCACGCGTTAATTTTTAAATCATTGATTTTTCTCATCGAGTCGACGTTGATATTGCTCTTTTTTAAAAATACAAGAAAATCAAATTTACAAAAAGGAAAGAAGTTGAGAGACCAAGTTTGGAAACCTAGCAATATTTTTGCCTATAAATACTGGTCTTCAACTCACACAAAAAAGGGGGGCAATTTTGATATTTGAGGGGAGAGACAACACAAAAACAAAACCCTAAAATCTATCTCTACCAAGCCGGCCGCCCCCCTTCCCCGACTTGATTTTTTTTGCTCCCACAACCCCTACCATTGGGGCTCCTCAGCATTTTCTCCACTCCGCCGCCACACTGTTCCCCCATCTTCTTTTTGCTTTTCCAGCCAACAACACAGAGTTACCCCCCTCCCCGGTTTCATATTTTTTCTGACCCAAACCAGCCGGCCAAGACAGCCCCCTATCTCCCTCTTGGCCACTTTTTCCCTCTTTCCTTTTCAGCCACCGCCCTTCCCGGTTGGAAAATTTGTCTCTCCCTTCACCAGAAAGCTAAGCCACAGACCCTCACTGTCACCTCTCTCAGTTGATCCCTCATTTTCCCCAACACACCCGAACAACCCTCACACACATCTCCTCTCCCTTTCAGCCTACCCACGACCATCAACAGCGCCTTCTTCTCCCTCGGCCGACTGCCAACAGCAACGGAGAAGCAGCACCGACAGACCAGCCACCACCCACCGACACAGAAGACCAACCCCACAGCGGCTCATTTCTTCTCCCACCTCCACAGCAGCTCCAGTGGTCGCGGGCAACAACAGATCTCTTCTCCATCTCCTCCGGCCAGGCCCGACAAAAGCCTAGCAACCGACACCCCCCTTGGTCTTACCGCCACCTGAAGTAGGGAAGATTGAGAAGGAAAAAGAACATAACAGATATGCCCAAACAGAGAGAGAGAGAGAGAACAGATTGAAAACAAAGAAAAAAAATTAAAATCAACTGATGTTGTGCGTTGTTTCCTTTGTTGCAGGTGACAGTGACCTTCACCGCCGGCGTAGGAAGACAGAGAAGAGGAAGACGGCCCCGACCCTCCAGTTCTGCCACCATTTCCAGCGGCGGCCCACGCGCCGCCACTGTTTTCGTGCACTGTTCCTGCGGATTCCAAAAGCCTTAGGATGTTTTAGGGGTTGTTTTGTAATTTTGAGTTGGTTGATGTAATTTTTTTGTTTAGTATTGAATTTTTATTTGTATTTTGTAAATATAGAAAAAAAAAAGGAAAAAGAAAAGAAAAGAAAAGAAAAGAAGAGAAACAAAAATATAGTAAAAGTGAATGTGTGTGTTTGTATTTGTTTTATTTTTTTATATATTTTTTTTTATGATAAAATTATAAGGATTAAAGAAGAATTTAATATTTTGATTGGATCACGGTTAAGAATTATTAACTTATATGTAAGTTGTATTTCTAATATCCGATGAAAAGACAATTATTAAAACTTCTTTAACACATCAAATTCGCGAAGCAGCTTACCTCAGGTAGGATACGTTAGGGGTGTTAATACCTTCCCTAACCACAACTAGTCCCTTACCCGCGAATCTCTGACAAGACTAGTACATCCGGTTTTCTAGTAGCCTTCAATAAATTACTAGATAGCGACTCCAACGAACCAATCAAAGCAAACGCAATAACGAGAAAAAAATCAACAGCCGATGCCGCGCGGATTTGCCGCGCGGATTTTCCGACGTGCGACACCTTTTCTTCAAAGTGCTGCAATGGATTTTACTAGTCATAATCGCAGATAAAGAGAAGAAAACCATGATTTTGATGTGGAAATGACAGCAACTACCTAGGTTTTGTAAAAAGAAGCACAGAATATTGCAAAATTTAAGATAACTCCAGAGATAGGAAAATAGAATAACGCAGCAACTAAAGCATAGTTCAGGGGAAAAACCTTAATAACAAAAGAATAAGGACTCAGTATTTTGCTGCCATTGATAAGTATTGACATGAGAAAAGCATAAATACAATAGGAAAACTCACCAATTTTTTGAGTCATCAACATTCGCAAGAAATGAATCAAGTTTATCTTGTTTTTCTTTCTTTTTTAGCTTCTTTCCAGCGATGTCATACCCAATATGCTTTTCATCCCTATACCACTCCAATGGAACATCACCGACCGTATTTCTAGGAGCCACCTTTTGAATGAAAATAACCAAACAAATAAATCCCATTTGACAAGGAATTAAGTAAAAACCAGAGTAAATTAAATTTATTTTTCGAGCATCAAAGGAAGGAGAAAAAAGAAATGTACCTCATCCTCAGAAGAGTCGCTCTCTTCACCTCCCAGATCAGGTTCAGAGTCTTCACTCTGACCTACATTGGCCAAGCCCTCATTACTACCGGTGTTGTGAAAGCCCTGCAATGGCCATTATTAGGATATTAAAGTACAAATGATCACAATACCAAGGAAAAGTTTCCAGGTGAAACATGAAATTTAATAATATCAAAGGAGAGGGAAAGACAGATATTTCCCTTGTTTAATAGCCAAAAATTTAGAAAAAAGAATTTCACTAAAAACAAATCTTGAACCCTAATTTTGATTAGACAACAGTCAGATTACAACCACCACTACACCAATCATGATGAATAGACTAGCTTTTACATATAACCAGCCTTCACAGCTACTTGCTTTGTTCTGAAATAGCGAATGCTAGATAACACCAAAATTTATTACCACATTTTTCTTTACAGTGTATGCTAATAAATAAAGCAAATTCAGGCAATTACCATGTACCTCATCTCCAGAGGATTCGCTGTCACCAGCTTCTGACTCCTCTGCTGATTTATAATCCTCAGAAAATTCCTACCATTAAAAAGTAACACAAACCTCATTAACGTTATCCAGAACATGCATAAGGTACGCATAGAAAAAAACATATATTCCAACAAACACAACACTAGCAAATAACAATTCAGACAACCAAAAAAGCCATAGCCCATCGAGTGTTTATCACAAAATAGTCACTGCAGCGTAGAAGTAACAGCTGTGATAGCATAAAAACCAAAAAATTTCATGAGCAGGAACTGTGCTTGTTTTGTTTCTGCAGAAAGTAGAAAAATTCCATGCTTTCCAGCAAGACCCAGAAGAGACAGAGCAACGAAAAATGAAACGGTGCATACCTTGTAATCAGTTGCTGTGTCTTCTTGTTTTTTATGAAGCAAGGATTCTTCTGTACCGAGCTTCTCTTTCTTGGTGGGTTGGGTTTTTTTGCTTTTCTTCTTCTCCTCCCTTTTTTCCACTTCAACTGATTCTTTCTTGCTCGCCCCCATTGCCTCTACCGTCTAACTCTCGAAAACCTCTCTCTTTTCTCTCCCCAGGAGCTAAAGCTGGAACCTTACAGGCGGAGAGATGGCTGTCTGAAGCGAAAAAACGGATTTCTAAGTTTAGGGTTTCAGGGTTTTAGTCGTAGACTCGTAGTTATTAACCCGGACCGACCCGGTGGCTGGACCGGTCCGGGTTAGGAGAAAGACCGGGAAATGTATAAACCGGTAAAACCCGGTCGACCCGGTCGAACCCGGACGAGAACCGGCATATATATAAAAACTTCACTAACAGCGAAAGACATTAACAATGTATTCTGCCCTAATTTCGGTCGAGTAGAAGAAGAAAGCCACAGCTGTTCAGTGGTGAATCAGTAGATCAGAGATGCCTGCTTCTGGTCTCATCTAGCTTCTTCAAGCAGAGAATTAACGGAGTTTTCAACTCAAGCCAAGGTAAGAACCATGAATGCTGTGATTTTAATGTTTCTTGCCCCTGCAATTTTCATGACTCTGCCCAGAGTGTCTGTTTAGGATTGACTTGTATTTGCATCAAGGCCAATTGAATTTGCAATGCGTCAAGAACAAGAAATTATTCATGTTTGTCAGCCAAAAAGGAACGGAAAAATACGGAGGGAGCTACATCTGAAACTTGAAAGGTAGCCTTTTGATCACCTTTCATTCTACAAAACCGTAGAGAATGTTCTCGTAAAAGCCTGCGACTAGGAACAGGCACCCATAGAAACTGTTATATGAAGAACTGGAGCATGAGAATGTTAGGAGCTCTGCCTTCCACAATGTACAAGGACCCATGGTCAAGGGGTCTTTATATTTTAGCCTTCCTAAAATGAAACCCTGCATTAGATTCAACGCAGAGAAATAACTGGATTTAACATCCTATGGCTGACCTTTTGCATTTACAATTAAACAAACACTTTCGGGTGCAAATTGGCGAGAAAGTGGCCGGTGATTGTCATCCGGTGATAGTCTTGGTTTTTTATCCGGGTAGTTTCCTCTTCTTTTTATAAAAAACAAAGGGAAAATGATTAATTTTAGATGGCACTAGTTACATGCCGTTATGTTGCGGGTCAATTATTTTTTATATATAAAAAAAAATCAAGATCTAAAAGTATTAGATTTTTTTGTAAAATTATACCTAAAAGTCTTATATTTGGTTGCAACGTCTGATCCAAAAGTAATATTTATAATATTAATAATAACATTAAACTTGGGTTAACTTTTAGCATAAAAGTGTCTGGACTGCAATACCAGACCCAATAGCATTGAACGTGGGTCTGGCTACAAGGTCGTGTCATAAAGTGTGATAATTAAATAAATTAGTTAAAAAAAAAACAAAGAAAAAAAACCAACCGGAAAAAAAAAACTAATAAAGAAAAAGAAAAAAATATGAATTAATTGAGTTAACCCTTCAAACCAAGTTAACCCGTCATACTTTGAATTCGCATCGTGAAAGTTTGATAATTAAAAAGAAAAAAATAAATTAATGAGTTAACCCAAAATTAACTGGGTTAATTCGTTAAACAAGATTAACCTGTCAAACCTGGAATTCGTGTTATGAAAGTTTGATAACTAAATAGAAAAAAATTTAACATTAATAATTTAAATTAAACAAAAAAATTAATTAAAAAGAAAAAAAAAACAAAAGGCATCAGCCTTTTCATTGTGGACTCCACTGTGCAGTCCACAGTCAAAGGCATAAAAACAAAAAGAAAAACTAAATGTATTAGCCAAGAACTACTTAGAAAAAAAATTTAATATTAATAAACTAAATTAAATAAATAAAATTAAGTAAAAAGAAAAAATAAAAGAAAAAAAACCTCCAAGAAGGGAAAAAAAAACTAAATAGAAAGAAATTTAACATTAACAAACCAAACTAAACGAAAAAAATAATTAAAAATAAAAAAAAATTCAGGTTAACTCGTCAAACCAAGTTAACCCGTTAAACTCAGGATCCGTGTCATGAATATCTGGTAACTAAATAAAAAAAAAATGAACATTAACAAACTGAACTGAAAAAAAAATTAATTAAAAAGAAAAAAAAATCTGGGTTAACTCGTCAAACCATGTTAACCTGTTAAACCTAGGATCTGTGTCATGAAAGTCTGATAACTAAATAAAAAGAATTTAACATTAACAAACTAAATTAAACAAAAAAAATTATGAAAATAAAAATAAAAAAAATTAACGGGTCAACCCAGAATTAACTGGGTTCACCCGTGAAACCAGGTTAACCCGTGAAACTTGGGATATGTGTCATAAAAGTCTAATAACTAAATAGAAAGAAATTTAACATTAACAAACTAAACTAAATAAAAAAAAATTAATTAAAAAGAATAAAAAACAACAAAAAAATATAGGTTAACTTGTCAAACCAGGTTAACCCGTTAAATCCGGAAAACATGTCATGAAAGTCTGATAATTAAATAAAAAAATTTAACATTAATAAACTAAATTAATCAAAAAAATTTGTTAAAAGAAAAAAGAAAAAAAAATCCCAAAACACATTAAAAAAATAGCTAAAAAATAATACAACTTAAATAAAAAATAAAAAAAAATATAAAAAAATAAAAGGACAAATCCCTTTTAGTTATAGTTTAATTAAATGAGAAAAAAAAAACTAAAAGAAAGCGACACGTGCGCTGTATTCACTTTAACACGTGCACCATCACCACCACCTCTCCTTCTTTCCTCCACTCGTTAACTGCACTCTCTTCGTTTTTTCGCGTCTCCCTATTTCCTCTCACTCTTCGCCTCCTCTTTTTCATCCCTCTCCCCGCCGGTGCTTCCAAAACCCCTCAAAAACCCCTATCCTTCGATCCGTCCGCGCGATTTACACCATCGATTCTATTGAACCTATTCAAATCTCGAGGTAATCGTAATAATCTCATCTCCTTAATTGACATCTTAACTTTGGATTTTGTTTTTTTAATCGAAATTCTTGTGATTCACGGTCTGTTTGGTAAAAATACTATTACTTTGCCCTCATGTATGGTAAGCTTAGCTTTAGCTTCCTGGCTGGAAAGCAAAAACCCTAAAGACAACACTGATTATAGATTGAAACCCCAAATCAGAAGAGTATTTCAGCTGTTTGTTTAGCTTTTACCAATTTCTTGAGTATTCTCATAGCTAGAGGTCGGTCTATATAATTGCTTAGGCTGTCAGGATGTTTGAACTCTTGTTGGAGCAAATTGTAGTACATTATTACTGCTTGGTTAGGTGTCATTACAGTAAAAACAGAGTTTGGTAATCAAACTCGTGAAATGAGACCAATTTTGCTTATGATAATTTCTTCTGTAAAATCAGTATATTGGCTGATTTGAGGTGAATTTGGATTTTCTTGATAAGTGTGGCTTGTGGGTTTTGATGCAATTTTTTTTTTCTTTTGCAGGTTTTTTGTAACTATTTGGTAATTGAACGTGATGAATTTTACAACGATATTGTGGAAACGTTTGAGTGTGAAGGAACTGGTCACCAATGTCCCCGTCTATGAAAGCATTGTTGGTAATGCCTATTTCCTTCCAGAACATTGTTTTATTTGTATCGACTTTCTTTGAATTTGTGTGGGATGGTGTCTTTGTGATTATGAAAGCATTACTGCTAATGCATGTTCCCTTCCAGAACATTGTTTTTTTTGTATCATCTTTCTTTGAATTTGAGTGTGATGGTGTCTTTGTAATGCCTATTTCCTTCCAGAACATTGTTTTATTTGTATCGACTTTCTTTGAATTTGCGTGGGATGGTGTCTTTGTGATTATGAAAGCATTACTGGTAATGCATGTTCCCTTCCAGAACATTGTTTTTTTTGTATCATCTTTCTTTGAATTTGAGTGTGATGGTGTTGTTGTGATTATGGTTTAGATGGGTCTTCTGGTGGATTAAGCTTGATGTTTAGACGCTGGGCTACCAAAAAACAAGCTGGGTCCACAAAGAATGGACGGGACTCGAAACCTAAGAACCTAGGGGTCAAGAAATTTGGTGGAGAGGTTAGTACTTGACACTAATTTTTCTTGTTTTATTTCTCCTCTGATAACTGATATCTACTAGAGAATGTTGAATTCTCATTTTGATGGCTTTAATATGTTGTACAGAGGGTTATACCTGGAAATATCATAGTTCGGCAACGAGGCACTCGTTTTCATCCTGGAGACTATGTTGGGATGGGGAAAGATCACACACTTTTTGCCTTGAAGGAAGGAAATGTGAAGTTTGAAACAAACAAGCTTACAGGCCGCAAATGGGTGCATGTGGAGCCTAAGTATGGATATGAGCTTCATCCTATTTACACAAAAGCAAGTGGTGATTCAGCACAGGTGACAACAGCCTCATGAAGTGCTCTCTCTCCCTCTACATGATTCATATGCGTTCTCTTGTTTTCCTTGGCTTTGTTTTTCTTGGAAACCTTTGTGGATGATTTAGGGGTTGGCCTGAAGTCCAAACTTGTAGAATGCAAACCTGATGGATTTTTATGAATTTTTCAAATAGAGCAGATTTAGTTGTGGAAATCTTTTGCTGGTGATGCTGTCTCTTTCGTGATAGAATAATGTTTATATTCCTGTTGACAAATGGAGACTTGGAATTTGAACAAGTTGGGATTATGTTGCTGCAATTAAATGAGATTTATGCAAGTTGAATGTGTCGAAACGCTCTAATAATTATCCTACAGGTGTGCACAACTTAATGTGTACATGTCACATGGACAGAATGCATATAGATTTATAGGATGTGGTTTCTTGGTTCAGTAAATGCTACTCGGCTTGATTTTATGTTGGTTTTTTATTAGTATATCTTCCCATACCATGCCGATAATCAGGTTAGCTGTTTAGGTAATTGTAAACAACTGTTAGGGCTTATCTCCAAAAAACAATCTTGATTTTTAATTGTAATTCTTGGTTGAGATTCTAAATTCTGTCCATATAGTTTGAATTGATATCCAGTAAGGAACCTTGATGAGAAGGGACAGATTCTAAACTCTCTCTCTGGGGGGATTGGCCTGCTCTCAGTTGATCATTTATAAGTTTATGCCTCTCCTAAAACAGCCTGAACCAGCACTAGAAATGCGTTAAAAAATTGATGAAAGAGTATCAATTCAATTCAAAATATCTCTCTCTCTGCCCTGATATTGAGAATGTGTAGGGCTACAAAACTCTGAACAAGCAAAGGAAAACATTTAAATAACATAGACACAAAACAACACATTACATTGCATCACCATACAGAAATTCAACTCACCTTGCAACACTTCATGCACAGACTTTTCTACGTTGTCAATCTTTTTTTGAACTTTCAATACAAAAGGCTAAATAAAAACCAAACCCAGTTTTCTCAATTAAAACACACTTCAGGAGGTGCATATAAAGGGTTATTAAGAGTATTAGATGATCCTTTTTTCTTGAAAAACAAGTCTCCCACGAGAGGGACAATAGGCTTCTTTTTCATTGCCTTTCTCTCCTCTTTTCCTCGGAAGCACCCTTTCTCCTCCCCAAGACTTAATATTTGAGCCAAGGTTGGAGAATTCTCCATTCTTGTCATCAATTCTCTCATCCTTTCTTCCTCTTTAAGAAGAAGATCTTCCTTCTTTTCCCTCTCAAAACTCACCGCTCTCATCTCTACGGCCTCTTTAGCTGCAGCTGCCTCTGCCATAGCCAACTTAGACATATTCTTGTGAAATTCGGCATTCAAAGAAGCCAGTGCAATTTCAGTCTCGGACTCTCTCTCCTTGAGCAACTTCAGTTCAGTCTTTGTTTCCTTAAGTTCAGCCTCAAGTTTCATTAGAGCACCAAAGACCTCATTTTGTTCATAATGATGATCTTCTTTAGGGCTTCTGTAGCTAGGACTTGGTGCTAAGAACCTCCATGAAATATTTTCTTCTCCAGAAGGATTATAATAACGCTTCGAAGAGTATATTTCTCCCACGAGAATCTGCTTGCCGAAGATGGCAACAGCTTCTTTGACTGATCGAAATGGGCGAGAAGTGTCAACCGAGGAGCTGTAGTCTTTTGCTGGTTTTGGAGAAAGAGTAGGGGTTTCCATATTGTTGAAGAATGACTAGACATTGGTGGTGTTTCGGAGGGGTGAGAGGGAATATTTGATGACGGGGTTGGTTTGGTCCTGGTTTTCTTTGCTTTCACGTCAAAATATTACAGAGAGTACAAAGAGGAGAAGCTATTGGAGATGGAGGCTGTTGTTTCAAGGTTAAGACAATGTAGAAAGTTTGTATAAGGAAGACAGAGACTAGAAAACTACCACTACAACATGGATCCTTCTATTTTTCATCCTTTTTTTTTATATATAGTCCTTTTTCAAAAAATGATAGTAATAATAATCAAATTTTGTTTTTCAAATAAAACTACTAAGATATATTTATTAAAAATCAATAGCAAAGGAACTTCTAGACTCATTAAACAATCAAATGCATCGATTTTTGGCAAAATCTGCTGTCATGTGACGAAGGATGGATGAGCTGTGCAACTCGCCTTCTGTTTTTACTGTTATCCAAGAGGGACTAGCAAACCTTCTCCCATGCAGTCCATTTCCGATATCTTATTCAGAGGACTGAGTGATATTCAATCTTCTAGGAGCTAGGCAAAAACAATGCTCAACAGATAAGAAAGCATAACGAGGATCCTACACTAAATTAGTTAGTATCAGCAGCTATATTTCAAAGAACATGGTGAAGATGGTCGTGTGAATACAAAATGATTTGCAATCTCAATTTCCTCAAATTGGATTTTCAAAATATCAGTATCCAACGACTGCATCCTTCTACACTGTACACAATCTAATGTGGTATTTATACAGGTATTAAGAGTTCAATGACTCCTTTTATTTGATAATCTCATGCTCTGGACTAGAAATCTGAAAGTGTATCATAGGAGTTGAACTGCAGCAATGGCTGGAATTTTCTCGCGTAATTTCTGGGTGACAGCCACTCGTACAGTCATGACCCCAGCTGCTGGCCCTGTTAATCGGACTTTAACTATTGGTTCCTCAATTGCCACTAGTTCAAGAGATCCTCCTGCTGCCCCAACAAGGTATGGCCTTATTTCTTCCAGTACCTGGCACAATAACAACAAGTATATAACCAGCTAACAACATTGAAGTTTGACAAGGAAATGGCCATCATATACTTCCAATTTGGGCTTATTATGGGATTGGAGAGCAGGGGTGTTTATATGTGGAAGAAAAGGAAGATACAAAAATGCAAAAATGCGGCCCCAGCCATAAGGCTAAGAGGTTACGGGCCCTAATGAAAAGTAGAACATTGCCAATCAGAAACAGCTGAACATCTCTCATCAAGGCATTGCATCTCAAAGGCGGTAACTTCAGGGGCCTCAATAAAATGAAATACACCAGCAAAAAAAACACCGTTGTGCTTCTGACCATCTTAGACTTGACAGAAGCAAATATGTATATTGATAGAAAAGTATCCTATAGTATCAGAGAACAGGGGAAGGATGCACAATACATGAGAAAAGAGACTTGACCAAGAAACAAAAGCTGAAAAGAACCAACCAAAAACAACAGAAGAAAGACATCAAAACTCTCCAATTTCACTGCAAGCCTACTGAAGAAAATCTCTAGATAGTGACAGCATCAATTTTAAGCTAGTAGAACTAGCTTATCCTAAAGCATGATAAAAAAAAAAAAAAACACCTGAAAAATTCTAAAGTTACCCTCCTGCCAAAGATTCCAAATCAATGACAAAGCACAGTACCACAAGACTTCCTCCTTATAAATTCCCAACACCCTCAAACCTTTGTTAAAAGCAGCTCTTATAAGGTATAGAACACTCAAGAATATCCAGATACTTTGAAAACCCTATCCCAAAGTATAAAATCAAATTGAGGCTATTACTGACAGACGTCACAGCCAAAGTTGTTACATAATGGTTACCTATCATGTGTTATGACCGCGTCACAGAAAATGCAGCAACCTATTGGGATATAAAAAAGTCAAGTAGAATCTTATTGGCAGTTTAAGCTACTACTTGTCTGTTCGCCTTGATGGCAGTTTGTGAGCCACATAAGCTAATTAGCTGACAATAGGCCATTGAGGAAAGAACCTAACCTGTAATTCCAATTCCATTTCCTGCATAGGCAAAATTCTCTTAGAAGGGAGGTAAGCCTTGGTATTAGAGTCATTGAGGCTTGAATGAGCAAGTAGAGGACCATTCACTGTTCATTTGTTGATTTCATAGGTTTAAACATCCTCAAAATTCCATGATGGTAATGTGCACTTGTGCAGTAACCACTCATAATTTAAGTTCTCCAAGAGGAGCAAAAAATTACAAAAGGGGGTTGAAACTGCGCAGCCAGTAGAAGCAGGTGGTGGAACACGGAAGAAGGGACTCTCAAAGTGCATCCTAGTTTAGAGAAGTTTAAGACGACTCATAGAAAACACAGCACTCTAGACCCTAAGTAAATACCAAGAGCTAAAATAAGAGTTGATGCAAAACCACACTTGGGAAGAACAAATTGTAAAAGGAGGAAAATGTTCCAGAAGCAAGTAGAGGGCCATCGAAATTATTTACAAGCACCAAGAGTGCCACTTGCTGACATAAGACTGCTGTTTACTCTGTAATCTAACAGAATTAGAACAATAATCTCAGAAAGCAAATACACATGCACACAAAAAATTTACTATTCTCAGGAGGCACCATCCATGATTGTAAAACTGCATGAAGCTCCTCTGAGTAATAAGCGAATGGAGTAGAGACCTATACACTCTGTTCTTTTCGTTTTTGATTTTTATCCTGCAATTTAGCATCTTTGAATCTTTTTTTTTTCTCCTTTTACCATTACAACGTGGATCCTTTCGAGAGGTGGTTCATAATTTAAAAACTGTTCAATTCCATTCCAAAGCAATACATGTAAGCAATGAAAATAAAGGCTTCAATTTGATTACCTTCTCTATATTCTCTCCGTTCAGCTCAAGCCCGGTTTCTTCATCCGCTACAGCTTCTACTGCAACTATCTCAGGAATCTTTTCCATTAAGCGACGCTCAATACCCATCTTCATCGTCATAACCGAAGCAGAACAAGAACTACATGCTCCTTGTAATTTCAATCGAACAACATTTCCATCGATCTCATGTAATGCCACATTACCACCATCTGAAATCAGGTAAGGTCTAACCTCATCCAATACACTCTCAACATTGTCTGCAGTTAACGGCAATTCTACCGCTGAATCTGGAGTAGCAACAGCCTTAACAACTACACAGCGTAAAAAATGACTTATTCAGCAACATCACTCAATAAAATAAATCAAACCGATTAATTATTTCACTCTAAAAAATTAACTTAGCTATTTTCTAACAATATAACCTGAACCCATCAATTATTCCACTCGAAACTGCGTACCTAGCTAATTTCTACGAAATTAAAAGATTACAAAAAGGGCATGATGAATTATATATATTCACGATTAATATAAGAGAGAAAAGAGAGGAAAAAAACCTGGCCTCCTCCGTGTGAAAGAAGGCGATCGAATTCGCAAGGAACGGCAAGGTATGCCTCGCCGCAGGTGACTGGGGCTCCTCGAATGGGTACCAAAAAAGCTCGAATGACTCTGTGAATATGGGATTCAGTTATTCAACGTCAACACAAACAAAAAGAAAAAAAAAAGTTGAGACAGGGAGAGAAGGAGGAAACCTTGTAAGGAATAGCAGGAGGGGGAGGAGAGCTGCAGGAGGTGTCTAGGCCTTGTTGAGCCCTGCAGTAGCAGGTTGGGTTCAACACCACCGATTGCATATCTCTTTCTCTCTTCCTTGATGAGAAAAAGAAAACAACAGATTGGTTTCGGAATCGGCAAAACGAGAGAGAGAGAGGAGAGCTGTCTGTGGAGATGGGAGAAGGAAGTGAGGAGAGGAGAGAGCTTTGTCTGTTTGTCTGGTAAATGAAAGAAGCTGGGGTGCCGATGCTGCCAGGAAAGCATAATAAGAATTATATAGTAGTAGTAGATGACAAACGTGCCTTTGCTTCCCATTTCTTCTATTTTTCAATTTTCATATTCATTTTTTAAAAAAATATCTTAGAGTTGACTGCCTGGGTTTTAGCTAAGGTTAATTTATCTGTTTAATTAACTTTAGTTGTATCAATATTTTTTTATTTTGATTTAAAACTGATTTAAGTCTTGAATAATGAATTATGATTTTTTTATATTGTAACCGAGATTTGTTTTTATTAACATGGATGTTCGAGTTTGTACGTTTCTTAACTAATTCCATGAACTCTAAAATTAACAATAATTTAAATTTTTAATGATTTTGAGATTGGTAAAATTTGAACTGATGATTTTTATAAAATAAATTAACAATAATTTTTAAGCCACGTTTCATTAATAATTATATAAAATACTAATTACTTATTAATTTTTCCATGTCACATTGTAGATATAATCTCAAGTTAATTTCAATGTAAGAAAATAAAGTGTGATAGTTATGGATGCCTTCTATGATATGTTGAAATTTATTAGTCGAGAAATGGAAAAATTATTTATGTGCTTAGTGTAATGAATTAATATATTGTAATAGTTTTATGAAAATTAATTAGTCAAGATATATAAAAATTAATCAAATATTTATATTAATAAAAAAAATAAAACAAAAGGTCTTAATAAACATAAATAAATAAGTTAACATGCAAGTAAGTCTGACATACGAGCAATAGAGAGGAAAAAAAGTGAAAAAGGGTTTGAAAGATTTAATTTTTAAAAAATATAATGTATTTCTTTAATCAAAATTCTAACTTCTTACCTATATATTTTTTTTTCATGTTTTAATGAAACATTATTTTTTTTTTATTAACAACATAGTTTTTACAATAAAAAAATTAATTCTGATAAAAAAATGAACATTTTCAATAATTTGATCATTTAAATTCACAAGAAAAATATATTTTTTTAATGAAAACCCTTTTTTTTTATTCATTTTTTTTAATGAAACATGTATTTCTTATTAGAAACATGTTGAGATGTCAAAAGGAATTAATTTTTATACTATGGCTATGAATAAAATAAGATTATGCAGTTGTATTCTTAGAGATAAATCTGTGAAAATCAACTCAAATTAATTCTATTAAAAAACAAATCATAATAATAATATTTTAATTATTTATTTTTTAAAAATTAACAAATTAAAAGCTAGATTAACCTGGTCAGTCAACTTAGATTTTTGTTAAATCCAAATAACTTTCTTTCTTTAACTAAAATATATCAAAATCCAAGTAAATTTAATTCGAGTTTTACAACTAAGTGAGTGTGTGATGGCTAGGCATAATTTCAAACGAATTGGATCATTAGAGACTATTATTTGTTCTCCATTCTTTTTCTTCAAGCTCTCATCATATTTCATGTGCTTGTCAAATTAATCTAACAAATCACAACACTTAAGCAAATATATCTAATAATATTGCAATCTTTTAACTTCAAATGAGATTGTTTGCGGCAGTTTCTTGACCATGCTTTGTGATCAATTACTTCACTGGTAAACGTGAGAGTGAGAATTTAGCATTGTCTTGGGCCGCCAAGGATCCGATTTTTGAGAAGAGTTTTAGTCTTTTAGGTATCGGGGAAGGCGAAGATTCGCCTTTGTTGTTGAGAGAAGGGCAGGCCGTGTTTAAACTCTACGCGAGTGGCCGGAGGTATTGTCGAGGGCTGTTGGCGACAATGGAGTTGAAGAGCAGGGAGGATTTGCTGTCGAGGATATATTATAATACGGTGGTGCCATGTAAGGATATTGAGATTAGTTTTGAAGTTTACATGAGTGAAGATGCGATGGATCCTGCAGTTTTTGCATGGGCGAGGAAGAAGATGGCTAGAGGAATGCAGAAGGAACTGAGAGGTTTGCAGAGGTTTGTCGCGCAGCCGCCGAGAGGGAGGAAATGGGTGGCTGAGGAGACGGCTGCTGTTTCTGATCAGTCTAAGGAGGTTTCTGGGGATTTGATCAGTACTGAAGCAGCTGTGCTTGAGCAGGTTGGAGTTTGCCTTAACTTTCTTTTCTGTTCTTTAGCTTCTTGCTTTGACATGATTTTGAGCATTTTGGTAGTGAAGTATTTATGCCTTGGGTTTTGATAGTTTTTTACGTTGAACCTATGATTGATATGGTTAGAGGACAGGGGGCCTTGTCAGGATGCTTTCCTTCGTCGTTCACAAAGCAAATAGCTGAGGCTATAGCTGCATGGAGATATAGCAAGCCAGATTAAATTCTGCTGTAATCTCAAAAATAGAAGCTGCTGCACTGTCTGGTATGGTATAGTTACTCCACTAGATTTTAGAGGTGTTTAAGAAAACGATCAATTGATTAAACTGAAAAAACTGAGAAAAAATTAACTTAAAAAACCAAATCAATAGAAAAAACTGAATAAATTGATAAAAAATAAAAAAACCACTCAATTTAATTTGATTTCAGTTTCAAAAGGCTTCAATTGATTGAACCGGACCAAACCAGATCAATTCAATTGAATCTAAATGACTTTAAAAAAGATATAAAAAGAAACATCTCTAAGAACCCTAACTCTAAATCATTTTATGCCTTTCCGGCCACCCCTTTCTCCTCTATGCTCTTCTCTCTCATTTTCTCTCATATTAAGTGTTAACCTAACATTAAATCCTCTTTTTAGGTTTGACACCACATCTCCCCACCTTCTCCTACAATCACTCTCTAGTCTCTCATATATAAGTGATTTTCACAACCTTTACTTCACTTTTATCATCAGCCACCGACAATAGTGGTTGTAATGGCTCCATGTGCATTTGTAAATTTAGATATTTCTCTTAATTTTGATTCATCTCTCAACTTTGGTTCATCCTATCATCTAATGTTAGAGATAATAATCCAAGATTTCAATTTATTTCATCATCCACTTATTGATATGCACAAGCTATGTGAGAAATGGAGTTAGAGGGTTTTGGTACAACGACAACAGTAAAAACAAGCTCACTTAATTGGTTTCTGGTTTTTCTTGTTTTTAATGTTAAAAAATGACCCAAACTGAGCAAAATTAGTTTGGTTTGAACCGGTTCTTGGTTCAATCCAATTATATTAATAAGGAATATTATTTTCTGGTTCGGTTGAATTTTTGGGTTAAAACCAAACCATGAACACCCCTACTAGACTTTGACATTTTGTTCTCGTAAATCCCTTTTCCAATCAGATAATTTATGTCTAGTGTTAGGTTACTGATCTTTGGGTCCAAGGGTTGTGGCTTTGAGCTCATGTTTCATAGTGCTTCTAAACGGAAGTTATCAAAATTTGAATTTTTTTTTCATTTAAAATTAGTTATTTTATGTTTTTGAATTTTTTTGATATGCTAATGTCAAAAATAATTTTTTAAAAATTAAAAAAATATATATTATTTAATTTTGATGCATTTACAAACAAAAAATATTTTGAAAAGCAATCGCTACTTTGCTTTCAAACACCCCTGAAGTTGTTGTGCAATTGCCAAACAAAGATTATAGTGGTCGAAACGTGCAAGGCAAAAACAATTATTTTATCCATGTCGTTTTATGTCAGTTATTCTAGGGAGGTAACTTTCTGTTGACTGTAATGTGGGTGCTTTTCAAAATATTTGTTTGCTTGAAAATATATTAAAATAAATTTTTTATATTTTTTTATATCATCGCATCAAAACTATATCAACTTAATGTTTTTTCAAGCAAAAAATACTTTCAAAAAATACCCAAAAACATTTACAGACGCAATCCCAAACACCTATATCTCATTGATTGATATCTATTATTTTTATATTATTTCCATGAATTAATTATTCTTTTACTTTCTCATATAATCATATAAAAACAATTGAAATAATATTTTTTTTGTTTCTGGTTTAAGATTGCAGTGATAATTTTTTATTTTAAAAACTATTTTTTTATAAAAAATGTTTTCATCAAAATTAAAAAGAAATGAATAACTAAAATAAATTTTTGGTTAAAGAAATATATATTTTTTCTAGAATCTAAATTATTAGAATATTTATTATAACACAAGCTAAATGATGTGGAAAAATCACAGTAAATTAAGAAATCTTTTACTATAGATTATAATAGTAGTTTCATTTTCAATTTTTTATTTTTTTTTTGCATGCGGATAAACATTTATTTGACTTTCTTTTTCTTCTCATTCATTGCTTCTTCCCTCTCATTTTCTTTTAACATTTTACAACTCAAATCTTGAAAAGAATGAAAGTGAATTGGATAAGAGAAATGATACTTGAATTTGACAACCATTTAGGCTCAAGCAATTTAAGTATAAGAACCACAACAAATCCAAACTACTTGGATCTAGCAACTACGATAGATCCAAGTAGAAGGATTAGAGATGGGTAACATAAAGTTTACACAACAAATTAATGGGCATAAAATTTTAACTTTTGGATTGGAAGTTTTTTTGTTCTTTTCAAAACAAATCAACAGTGAAAATACAATCATGTCCTTGAAGGGGTGAACAATATGCATGTATTGATGAGCTTCTTCGTCCTTTTCTTTATTGAAATAATTCAAATATAAAATTATCCTTGGGTTTCAAGAAAAACAGGGTTGCATATAAGGGTGTTCTTGTCATTTCCATATACTAGTGTTGATACTTATGCTTCATCGCGAGGCTAAATTATTATTTTTTTACAAAAACAATATTTATGTATGAATGGGTTAAAAACGACATAAAAATAACCAAGATAAATATATAACAACACTAATTAAGATTAAGACAATATTATTTATTTTTTTATTTATAACAACTTACTTTTATGATTATGATAAGTTGTTTTTTAAAACAACAATGATTATGATAAAAAAAAATGTCAAAAAAAAAGATTGAATTAACATGATAGATATAAAGTTTAATTAAAAAATACTTTTTTTAAAATTTGCTAAAAACGTTTTTTGGATATGTATTTTAGTTGCTTTGAGTTTTTATCCAATAAACAACATAAATCTAAAAAAGTTATATGTTTTATGAAACAAATAAATTAATAAGGACATGAGGGATTATACTAAAAAATTACTTTTTTATTAGAATTTAAATTATTAATTTTCTTTCAAAAAATTCAGTTTCATCCTCATAGAATTAAATAAAAACTTCTTAAATTACTCCCCTTGACATGAGATTAATATCTTAATTTTCATTGATTTTCTACTTCTTGATTTAGCTTTAGTTAGTATTAATGTTTTTTATTATTTATTAAAGTATATAATTATTTATTTATTTTATTAAATACACATATCAAATTTCCATCTCAAAATTAAATTTTCTTTTATAATGCTAGAAAACACATTTGTAGCGTTTGCACATTCTTTCTTCTTCATCATCATCTTTTTGGTTTAAAAATTAATTTTTAATCTTTTCCACGGCGCAGATAAGTTGCCTAATACAAAATGTATAGACTTATCTTTATCATTAGCTTGCGTTACACAGGGGTCAGATCAAAAATATTTTTATGTAAAAAAAACATATTTAAGTATTTTTAATGTTTTTCTAGTAAAACAAATTAAATTACGTGAAAATTGATTTGATGTGATTTGATCGACTTGCCAAGTTCAAATGCAACTTAGATGACCAATAAAAACATATTTTGGCTCAAAATAAATATTCAATATGTTTATATATATATATATATATATATATATATATATATATATATATATATATATATATATTGAGACGGTAATATATTGGATCAATTCAGGTCAACTTATGTTAACTTACAGACTGCGTGATAGATCACGAGACTATGATAACCCAATAAAAAATAAATCAAAATAAATTATAAAGTTTAGTTTTCAATAAACTCAATGTTAAATGATAAAATTGAATAAAAAAATTAATTAAAAAAGAAAAAAAAATTACCCTAGCCAGTCGAGATAACCCCACAGAAAAAATAAATAAATTATGAAGTCTAATTTCCAATCAACTTGAAGTTGAAATATGAAATTGAAAAAAACATTATTAAAAATAGACACAAAAAAATAACTCGAGTCAACTCAGTTTAATCTGCTAAACTTATGGCTCGAGTTATAAGACGAGAAAAATATAGGAGAAAGCACTCCAAAACAATTACAAAGCTTAATTTTCAATCAATCAAATATTGAAGGATAAAATCAAGAAAAATGTAAATTAAAATAATAATAATAAAAAAAAAACTTGAGTCAACCAAGTTAACTCGTCTAACCTATGATATGGGTGATCAAACTTGGATAACCTCATAAAAAGTAAATTAAAAAAATTATATAGTTAAATTATCAATAAACCAAATATTAAAAAATAGAATTAAAATAAAAAAAATCAATTAAAATATATATATATATATATATATATATATATATATAAAAAAAGACTCCAATAAACTTGAGTTACTCCACTTTAATCAATGTGAAAATTATTTTTAATTAATTTAATGTTAAATAATAAAATTAAAAAAAATTAATTAGAAAAAAAAAAACTCAAGATACAATAAAACCCTCTCTTTTTGTTAATTATTGGTAATATTTGTTTCGTTTCTATGACAACAATATTGTTTTAAAAATGAATTAGGAATTCTATATATATATATATATATATGATAATTATTGATAGAAACCTCATCTACCCCTTCTTTTTTTTCTTTTTCTTTTTTTGCAAACTCTGTCTTCGTACTAATTAAAGTAATGCATAGAAAAACGTGAGACAGATAAAATGAGAAAGCTGAAAAGAAGGAAAACTCTTTTCATAAAGTAAGCCCCCCTGGCAAGCTTTATTAATGACAGCAATTATTAAATTTGACCTGTGCGTTTTATTCACACATGGAGCTATGAGCATTATTTTAACCTGTTAATTGATTGACTTGAGGTTTGATTTAATTCGGTTAATATATAAATTTTATTTTTTCATAATGTTTTTTTTAAGTTCAAAATAACTTTATTTTTTTGAAATAATATCATTTTGAATATTTTTTAAAATATCAACAATATTTTAAATATCATTTTATGTTTTTCTTGATGTAATCATTTTATGTCAAAATAACTTTATTTTGATTTTTAAAAAAATAATATCATTCTAAATATTTTTTTAAAAAAAAATTTGAGTTGAAAGATGTTAATATTCATGATTCACAAACTAAATGTTGGGTGTCAACAAGGTACTCTCATGATATTATTTTAAATCATTTTTAAATGATATTATTTTAGATTTATTTTTAAAAATACAAACTTGAAACAACACGGTAATAATAAAAAATCAAAACATTTCTTTTGGGTGAGTATTTTTTACCCCCTAAAAAAAAAGGTTTAAGAGAAATAATTTAGGAAAATCAAATTCGCAACTCAATATCCTCATCCATAAAATTCTAATTTATAAACTCACAAAATAACTCAACTAGTTAGATTTTAGGTTTGTTCTTCAATAATCACGAGTTTAAGTCATCTTATAATCATTAAAAACTTATATAATTATTTATTTTAAAATTCGTATAATTAGTTAACATACACAGGAGGACGAGGCAACCACATTAATTAAAAAAAATATCCAATTCATCAAACAACCATGAAGCTCGTAACATTATTTAGGAAAAACAACCAATTAGTTTTCTTTGTACACGTGTCATACATCTTCGAGCAGACTTAGAGCCCGTTTGGTTACGTGGTGGCTTCCACGTTTCCTGTGATTTCAAGCAACAAGCCGTTTGGTAATTAATAAACGCGTATTACTGTTCACTAGGTCCCACGTGCAGCTGCGTTTAAAACGCGAGAAAAGAAGAAGCAGGTCCTGCCTGCTTTTTGCGCGTCCAAACTTATGCTACTGTTGTGAACAGTGGATCATGCTCCACTGTTCACTAAACAGTTTTTTTTTTATATATATATATATATATATATATATATATATATATTTATTACAGTGAAGGCATGCATCCACTTTTCGCAGAACACTTTTTTTTATTTTTATTTTTTATTTTTTTTTATACCTATGTAGGTAATTACAACAATTTTTTTTTAATTAGTTTAAGGTGAATTAAATTTACTCGTAATGTAATCTTAATTTTATTCTTGATAATATTTTATCTAATTTTGTAGTTCTTGTCGGATGAATTTTGTACGTAATGAAATTGTAGATAGTTTTTTGTTCAAATAATTTTTTTATATATAAAGTGTCATTTATTTCATGATGTAATAGCAATAGTTAAATCCATAATATTTAAATTAAAAACCATCAATATTAATATATATTTTTTTAAATTATTTTATAACCTCAATTTCAAAAGCATTCTTAACCAAACACATTAAAACTACTTTTTTAAAACCTCAATTTTAACCACAGTTTTAACCAAACACCTATTTTTTCAAATCAACCTTAACTAAAAGTACTTTTTATAAAACAATTTTTTTAAAACCGCAACCGCTACCGCAATAACAAACACACTCTTAGGAAACTGGAAGTTTTATGAAAAGCTACTCCCATCTGATTAATCATTTTAAACATGATTATTATGTTAAGTAATTATTAATTGATTATATTAAATTTAATTGCTTGACAGATTGATTCAATACTCACTCGATTGATTCAAGATTCAACTAAAAATAAACTTTTAAAAATTAAATTTAAATTTTAAAAGCTCGAGTAATTTGACGAGCAAACTTGCAGCTTGATCTTATAGATTAATTTAGTGAAAACTTATTTTAAATTTTTAAAAAATATTTTTAAAACAATATCACTTTGAATGGTCAGAAGTTAATTTTTTTTCAAAAGTATTTCTGAAAAAATTTAAATTTTTTTTATTTTAAATTAATATGTTTTTTTGATGTTTTTAAATTATTTTGATGTGCTGATCTCAAAAATAATTTTTAAAAAATAAAAAAATATTATTGATATATTTTTTTAAATAAAAAATATTTTAAAAAACAACCACAATTACATTTCTAAATACGGCTAATTTAAAGTTGTCTGCATGAGCTTTTTTAACATGATTTTTGAAAAGAAAAGGAAGATTGAAAAGCAAGATTCTTTTTGTCCAACAAGCTGGCTTGTAAGCTTTAGAATTAAGATGTGGACTTCTAATCAAGAAGGTGTATTATGGCATGTCATCATGCCGAGCCACAACAGACAAAAGGGTCAAGTTCATGGGCAAACCATTAATGGATTTCACCTGGACGGTGGCTAAGTTAGTCTAACAGAGTAGTTGTTAAATGTGAATCAGGTGAGCTTCTGTGCTCGCATGGCTCCCTTATCCGCCTGAACCCTAGCCAGTGCGGGTAGAGTTTCAGGGTGGTCAAGTGAAACAGTACTGACGTCTTTTCCAGGTGGCATCATCATCATCATCATCATCAAGCTCCTGTGTGGCCACCGAAGGAGCAGAAAAGCCCTTCATCGTTCTCTCTGCGCTGGACGGAGGCCCGGAGGATTATATATATATATATCTGCTGGCGTGGAAATATTTATGGACAGCTAAGTGTACAATGTGCCTTGCTGTATATATTTGTGGCCGGCGGGATGGATCGAGTGCCCTGCTGGGGTATCGGAGTAGATAAGAGAGATGACGTTGCGTGGGGCCTGTCTTTAGTTTCCTGACATTAATTATTAATTTCTTTAGAATTTTTGAGGTTCTGACTTCTGAGCATCACAGAAGTTCAGCAGTACAGACATTAATTACGGAAGTCGTTGGGGTAGAGAAATGGGAAACCGAGTGACCCTTTATTGTGTTCACAACAGCTCATGGAAAGATCGGGTCCGTAGAATACGCGGATGAAACTTGCTTGAATGGGTAGTTATAGTTGTAGTTGTTTTTTAAATAAATTTTTATGTTAAAATATATATTAATAATATTTTTTTTATTTTTAAAAAATTATTTTTAATTTAGCACATTAAAATGATTTAAAAATATTAAAAATATATTAATTTAAAGTAAATAAAAAAATAAAAAAATTTAAATTTTTTCAAAAATATTTTTAAAATACAAAAACAAATAGGAGAGTGCTTGGGAATGCTTTTTAAAAAACTTTAAGTTTTTGTTTTTTTAAAATAATTTTTTATATATTTTTATATTGTTTTAATGTGCTAATAACAAAAGTAATTTTCTTTTAAAAAAATATTTTAATTTATTTTTAAATAAAAAGCACTTTTTACTGTTATTACTGTCATAATCCCAAACAAGCCCTAATATAATGGCTTCTGGCTTGTTTGTTTTTTATTTCAAGATAAATAAATAAAGAGATAGATATTAAAGATAAAAAAACATGTTTTTTTGTATTTTTTTCTTTTAAAAATATAAAAATTCAGTTCAAAATAATTATAAAACATATTTAATTTATGTGGTTATTTTTGTTTTTTTAACCAAACTTGTTTCTGTCTTTATTGTTTCTATCTATTCTATTTTAAGATAGTAACTAAATGTAATATATTTAGTTTTAATTTTAAAGTGTTTTTAAAATGTGTTTTTGTCAAATAATCATCTCAACAATTTCTTAAGCTATTTTTGTCAAAAAATTATCGCAATTTAATAACTTAAACTGTTAGGTGAGGTCTTAAAATATTATTTATATTATTATTTAACATTTAACCTGAATACATATATTGATTATTTTTTAAAAGAAATTCCTTAAATATATTGAAGTGAAATCATAAAAAATCACCCCAAAAAAATAACATTAATTTTGATATTTTTTTCACTTTAAATGCCCTTTTGCAAAATCTTTACTTGCAATAAACAATTTCTTATAACACAAACTCTATGAATTTTATTCTTATATATATATAAAGATTCCCACAACCTGCTTATCAAATGTCAACAATAATAAATGTATGGATCTCAGTTACTTATCAGGAAAAGAAAAGAGGAGAAAAGTCGACAAACGATTCACATTTTGATAAGCAAATAAGAAAGGAAGACATGGGGTTGTGGCCTAGTGGTTGAAGGAATTTGTTTTTTTCCTTCATACCAGGGTTCAAGCCCCACTTGTGTACGTCTGTCATCCCCGCGGTGCCTTACATGTTCACTGGACTTGCCGGATGTTCAGTGAGTCCGGGGATTAGTTGTGGTGCACGCAAGCTGGCCCGGACACCCCGGGTTACCAAAGAAAAGAAAAAAAAAAAAAGAAAGGAAGACAGCTGCTCTCTTCACAAAATGTAGAAACAATAAATACATCGGCAAGAACAGCAGCAGGAATAGAGTTCTCTCTTCCAAAAAGTGCAAAAAATGTCTAGTGAACGGCATGTAGTGTCTCAATCTATAAGAGTTTTTAATCAGTATTAAGCATTTAATTTAAAAAGTTTGTAGTTTTGTAGCAATACATGACTCATCTTATAAAGAAATAAAATCAATTATCAATATGTTATGAATAAAATACGACTTACACAGTTCATCTCACAAAAAAATACAAGTAATTTTTTACAAATTATAAACAATTTCACCAAATAATCATGAAGATGACATCACATAGTAGTGTTACATGTGTATTTTTTTTGTAACTTATAACAACCAGCTTCTTTCTTTTTCTTCAATCCTATTATTATGCTAATTTAATATTATTATTTTTAGAAACACATTCTATTTATAATAAATATTATTTAATTTATTTTATTTTATTTTTGTCAATGTCAGAACCCTAAATAATTTAAAACGTTTCACATGGCAGTGTGCTTTCATGGTGACTCTGGTCCACATAGGTTAGAACCCCACCATGTGCAGGCGTAAGATCTTACAGCTCAACTACTTGGATGAGCTCACATGTCTACCATTCATGCTCGATCATCTCTCTCTCTCTCTCTCTAAGCTTTACAGGACCCATCTCAAATTTCATGGCTAATAGTTATTTTGCTTGTCCATTTATAGTATGTTTGTTTATTAGGTGACTACTCCTTTGTGAACAAACATATTTTTAAAAGATATTATAGATATGATTGTGATTATTTTTAAAATTTTTTTTATTTAAAAGTATATTAAAATAATGAATTTTTTAAAAATAATTTTTAATATAAATATATCAAAATGATTAAAAATTAAAAAAAAATTAGCTTTAAGTAAAAACAATTTTTTTTTGAAAACATCATTTCAAACTGTTTCTAAACCGCTATTTAGTATTGTTTTGTTTTAATTATAATTTTAAAAATATTTCGCTAATCAATACACACTACAGTTTTACATTAATCTTATTGAAAACGCTATTGAAACCTTGATTATAAAAAAGTTATAATATTTATATATATATATATATATTAATTTAGTTTTTAAAACTATCCTATATGGTCGGTGCAATGCATGGCACATGGGAATAATTAATAGGATATGAAACTAGAATTTCTTTGCTTGTTTAAAAACTTCAAATTATTATCATATCATAATTACAAAAATATTATGATTTTGCAAGTGTATCATTTTTATTTTATTTGAAAAAAAAAACCCTCTAATCATCATGTTCATTTATAAACACAATTTCATATGAAAGAAATAAATAATATAAAAATAATTATGAAGTTAAAGATCATTCATCATTCATCACAAAAGTTCAAGCACTCATGATCAGTCGGAACTCAATTATTAAATTTAATAGGGTGATTAAGAAGACATGCTATATATATTATATATATTATGGACTCAGATCTTAAAATTAATATTTAGAAGAGTTAATTAAATTATTCTAAACAGACAAAGCCTTCTCAAACTATAGTGATTGTGCAAAGTAAAGTAGTGAGGGAAAAAACAAAGGAATGAGAAAAACGTGGTCTAAGCATGTGATATGTTCCATCGATCTTTATAATTAATTACATAGAGACTTAGAGGGGCCCCCGAGGGCCTCCGTTGAGCTGTAATTAAGGGATTTTTGTTTTTTCTTCAGCCAGTCTATTTTAGTCATTGAGTTCTATTATTATAATCAAGTAGTTTAATCAATTTTTTATTTTTTAATATGGGTTTTTTCTTTAAAAAAAAAGAGAGAAGTAAAAGCACCCTCTAGAAATAAATTATTTTAAGATGTAAACTCTTTTTATTAATATTAATGGTAAGTCATCATTGAAAAATACTTTACAATTAATTAAAACTAACAAATAAATTATTGATAAAAGAATATATATTATATAATTGCAATATAAATAAAAAGTCGCAATAGAGAGGCCACGTTAAGAATGAAACAATTGACTTATTAATACTAAAATACCCAAATGATTCTTTCAATGTATTATTTTTGGGTCTCATTGATCATCCCTAAAATTAAATATTTAATTTAAGAATTGTTTTTAAATCATGGTGTCTCATGTATCTTCTCGTTTCAATCATGGAATAAATGAAATAAATCAAAAAATAAATTGATGGAAGGTGGATCAAATTAATTGATTGAGAAATTTAAGAAATCAGTATACTCAAGGGAAAAAAAATAATAAAGTTTATGTTCTCAATTGAGAAAAAATGTAAAGTTGGTATACTAAGATTGCAATTATCTCATTAAATTAAGCATGGCCAGGGTAAATTAATTATTATTAAACCTAGAAGGATTATTTGATTCATTTTGAAAAACTATATGGAATAGTTTATAAGTTATGCTCCTAGTCTCTGGAACCATCTCTCATCAACTATCATGACGTCAAGAGGAAATGGCCAGGGATTTAATAATTAGATGACCTATTCTCCTATTTTTTATTTTATTTTATTATTTTTATCTTCAATTTGGTGCATGGTGGTTGTTGTTCTTTGATTTCAAAAGACTATAACCCCACGCAGGAGAGAAATATTAATGACCACAAACTAGCATGCATGGAGCCAGGCCTGATAATAAATGAGTAGAAGTTTTGTTTATTTTTGTATTTTAAAAGTATTTTTAAAAAAAATTAAATTTTTTTTATTAATTTTAAATTAATATATTTTTAGTATTTCAAATCATTTTAATGTGCTGATATCAAAAATAATTTTTAAAAAATAAAAAATATTATTAACATGAAAAATTATTTAAAAAATAACTACAATTACGCTAATAAACAAATAAACAAGCTAGAAGCAAAGTAGATAGCAACACTATATGGTTGTGTGTGCGTGTAAAAAAAATAAGAATTGGTAAGCTGATCTTCTCCTCAAATATACATGTGATGACTCGTATCCATTTCAGCATCTTTGATTTAAAACCTCAATTATAAGTTGAATAAATCAATTCATAGATAAGTAAATTAACTGGATTTTTATTTAAAATAATATCGTTAGAAAAAAAAAATTAAAATAATATTATTTTAAAAAAATTAACATAATTTTACTCGAATTACAAGTATTGTTTATTTGAGAGTGTAGTAGTAGTTGTTTTTTAAAGTACTTTTAACTTAGAAATGCATTAAAATGAATTTTTTTTATTTTTTAAAAATTATTTTTGATATTAATACATCAAAATCATCTGAAAATACTAAAAATATATTAATTTAAGCAAATTAAATAATAAAAAAATTTAATTTTTTTAAAAATACTTTTAAAACAAAAACAAAAAAACAATACCCATTTAATTTGTAGGACAAGACCAGTTTTAAAATTATAGTATAGAATGAACAATTTCTTACCATGTACAAAGGTACATACATACCATAGGCACCCAACACGTGTGACATAATAAAATGCACACCATTTGCTCATAAAATTAAAACATCAAACTCATTTCTTCTTAAATGAGCTGTCGGTGTGGTGTGCATGGATAAGATCATTTCCATGCCTAAGAGTATTCTTAAAAAAAAGAAGAAAAACACTAAAATGGGAAGCACGACAACACTACTTTTGGATATATTTTTTTATTAGAAAATAATATAAATTATATTTTAAATTTTTATTTATTAATTTAAATTATTGAGTTAAGATAATTATTTAATATGATATCAAAACTTTAATAATCAAGCGATCACAAATTTAAATATTATCATTTATAATTATTTAATAAAAATTAAGCATAAAATAACACAGACCTTTATAAGTTTTAAACCCAAAAAATTTAAGAATGTGTGTTAAAAAATAACATAAGATAGTTTTTTAACATAATTTCTTATATTTCAATGAATACTCGTAGTTATAGTTTTTAAAACCCTAACCAGATAAAGATTAGATTACGGATTAAAAGAATTTATTAAAATGATTTTATTTTGAATATTTTTAAAATAATTAATAGGTTAATACATAACAAAATTTTGATCAGATTTTAAGTTTAGGGTGATCAGGTCACCACGTCAACTTTTTTTTGTTTTTTTAAATTCAGACGAGTCTAGACCCCATAGCAACCCTAGAGAGCCCCTGTGTGTTTTCTAAACCAATTTGTCTGTTTATAAATACCTTCGAACTTTGGTCATCCTCTACATCCCATTCTTCTTCCAGCAGCATTACACGTTGTTACTGCTTCACCTAGAAGTTAAAGAAGACTTTAGAGAGAGAGAGAGAGAGAGAGAGAGAGAGATCATGGGGAATACAGGAGAGATTCAGGAAGAAATAGAGAGGTGGGTTTCTCCTTCAATACCTTCACCAGGAAGAACATCCATGCCTCTGTCTCTGAACCACGTCTCATTTGTTTGCAAGTCTGTTCCTGAATCTGTCAAGTTCTATGAGGATGTTCTGGGTTTTGTTCTCATCAAAAGACCTTCTTCCTTCAAGTTTGAAGGAGCTTGGTACGTATATATATGCATATACCTCCACACACACACACACACACACACACACACACACACACACACATATATATATATATATATATATATATATATATCATCTCCCCTCTCTCGCCTCTCCTCTTAATTTGTTCTCTGATTTTTAAGGGGAAAAAAATGTTTTCTTGAGAGAATATACGTCCTAAATGATCCTGAGTTTTTTTTGTTTCCCTGATGATATTGAGGTCACATTCTATATAAAGATTTGGTGTATCCGGATATATTTAATGCTGATTTTCTATATATATATATATTCTTACAAAATTGAAATCTAAAAGAAAAAAAAAATCTTACAGGTTTTTCAAGGGATCATATTTATATGGATTTGAACTAACATGATATAACGAGGGTTTAGACATTTGATTTTCTAAATCAATTTTCAAAAAAGAAGAAGAAAACGAATGAATGGATGAAGTTGCCTGTTGAAATGATCTCCCCACCTTGAACTCTCCATGTAATGGAGCCCATTTGTACGTAGCATGATCATTAATGCATTTGCAGGTGTGGTTGATCCATCATTCATGCCCCCCGGTACTCCCATCACCTCTCATAACCTTGCATTTGCTTCCTTTTATTTTAATTTTTTTAAAAAAAGCAGAGATAATGGGATTTAAAATATATGTTTTTAGGTTTCGAAAACTCAAAAATTATATAAAAAACTAATTATAAAGGAGGTACTTTTCAGGCTGTTCAACTATGGTCTCGGCATCCATTTGCTTGAATCAGACAAGGCACCGGCGAAGAAAAGTAAGATCAACCCAAAAGACAACCACATTTCATTTCAATGTTCAGACATGAATCTTGTCATAAAGAAACTAGAGGAGAAGAACATCGAGTATGTGACTGCGGTTGTCGAAGAGGGTGGCATCACCGTCGATCAGCTCTTCTTCCATGACCCTGACGGCTACATGGTCGAGATCTGCAACTGTCAAAATCTCCCGGTTCTTCCACTTCCTTCATGCCCTCTGATCAAGGCACCTAAACCAAGTGCGAGCCTCGCATCGTCACCGTCTCTGTATGGTAGGGTTCTTTCTTTCCTGCTGCTTAGACCTGTTGATTCCTCACATGCATGTCCATGTATGTCCCGAGCTGGATCCTAACATTTACAGGAAAATCAAATTGCAGGGAAGCAGAGTTGGGAGCTGCGATGCTTTGCAGAAGTTGCCTCTGTGATGATGGACAACTTGGCGGTGGACATGATGGACATTTCAATATGAAGAATTCATCCATGGGAGCGCCAAGTTTTGTGCAGCTTGCAGAATTGTTTTATATTAAGTTTTGTAATTAAGAGATGTTGAGAGCAGCTCTGTAATGTATGAAAAACCAGTAGGATCGAGGGAGATTTTCAATTTCCACTATATAATTAATTATTATACAGTGCTCGGTTTGATCTGCTGTCCATGTTCAAGAAATTAAAATTAAAAATCCACTATCCATATTCTCTCTGTGCCTGTGTGTCTCTATGTTTTTTTCCCCGTCAATATATATATATATATAAAAGCAGCACACATAATTCAAAGATAACCCAGTTTAGAGATTCCATTGTATAAAAAAAATCCTTGTGGGTGTCTTTCACTAGATGAAGGGGCTGTCTAAGTCTTACCAAATAGCATTCTTTAATAAGCTGATATTAAAAAAATATTATTTTAATATAAATTTAAATAAATAATATTTTAAAAAATATTATGTACTATAATATCAAAAACTACTTAATAGCTCCAAGCAAAAAGGCTCATTGAACTATCATCGCCATTACTGTTGTAAAACCTTGAAAGGCTCGAGACTCGCTTGATCTGGCATTTGGAGCTACCCAAATTGAAAAAAATAAAAAATTTAGTTGATACTGTTAAAAGCCTGTGTGATATATAGTGTGTTTGATATTGTGTTAATTTTAATGGTTATGATTTTAAAAAAATTATTTTATAAAAAGTACTTTTAGTTAAGGTTGGTTTGATATTTATATATATTTAATTAAAATTATTGTTGAAATTGAGGTTAAACAAAAAGTAAATTAATATCTTTAATTAAAAGAATATTTTTTAAATTGAGGTTATAAAATAATTAATATATATATTAATGATTTTTAATTTAAATATTATAAATTTAACTACTGCTATTACATCATGAAATAAATAATACTTATATCAAATATTTTTTATTGTTTCATTAAACTATCTATAATTTTATCACGTATGAAATCCATTTGATAAAAACTACAGTTACCTTAGTTCTTTAAGCGCACAACAACATCAGATAAAATATCAGCAGGAACAAAATTTGGATTGTGATCAAATTCTGTAAATGCTACGTCATCAAGCGATTTTCTTCTAATTTTTCAAATAAAACACAATTAAAAATAAAAATAAATATAAAAATTAGATTTTTTTAACTAGATTAGACTTGGTTTAATGCATTTAACTTTAGAATGGGTTGCTGGAACAGTGAAGTTCACTCTCCACTGTAATTAGAAGAAAAGTAACCTGCATGTATACACAAGTTTGCAGAAAGCAGACGAGAGTTGCTTTCTTCAAACCTGCGATTTTAGCAAATTTTACATGGGTCCCATGTGACAAATAAATTGGGTTCTATCATTACCAAACAACTTAAATTTATGATTTGTTTTAAACATTATTGAAGCCACAGCTACAATCGCGTAAACAAAGAGGCTCTAATCTTGACCCAATCAATCCAAACCTCAACCTATTAATTATTTTTTTGAAAAATAAATTTTATCAAAAACAAAGTTGTTTTTATCTTTTTTTTTTTCAAAGATAAAAGAATCTTTTTTGGAGGGTCACCCAACCGTGATTTGTTTTTTATTTTTTTGTTTTTTTTTATATATATTTTAATTTCTAAATAAAATCTTTGATCTCGTTTACAATGGCACTTACACACACATATAAAGCTTCATCGATCTAAAACCTTTTTTTTATTATTATTCTTTTTTTATTATTATTATTTTCTTATCCAGGTGGCGTGTCAAAATTAAAATGTTTTTGGACACTTTTGTTATCATGTTCTTTTTATTTAAATAAATTATTGAACTCTTTTACTATCTTAATTTTAATTAAAGTCTATTTGACGTCTTCCTTTTTTAGCTATTATTCTTTTGATTTAAAGCAAAGTATGAAAAAAAAAGGTTCGTTGGGATTTTAAATCAAGGCAAAGCACCAAAAACATTTTTTTAAAAAAAGAAATGGTTTAATTTAAGTTATGTTTTTAATAGTATTTTTAATTTAAATTATTTTATTAACAACACAGTATAATTCTTCATAACAAATAATTTGATGTTTTTAACCAAATAAGCTATTAATTAAATTCAATATATAATTATATATAGCTAACATAAGATTGTGAGTTGGTAGATTTTAAAATTAATATTTTGAAAGCATATTTATTTAAATATTTTTAAATAAAAAAATAAATACACACCCACTCAATTAAAAATAAAATAAAATTTTCTTGCACACAAATTAAAATTTTACATAATTATAATTTTAATGAGTGTAACTCAACTGGTCAGATCATGAGTTTATTTTTTAGAGATTATCAATTCAAGTTTTAAATTTTATAAATTTTAAAATCATTAAAAATTTATATAATTTTTAATTTTAAAATATATAAAATTAATCAAAATATATTTAAATTAGCTTTCTTTCGAGGTATAAAGATTAACCAAGGTAACATCGTCGTTTATAAAAAAAGAAATTACATAATCACATATAAAAAATAGAAGGAGTAATTAAAAAATTAAAAAAATTCACGCCAAATATATAATAATCTCTTAGAAATTCTATTGCCCATGACCGCCTAATCAATCAGCCAATGACTATCAGTATACTATCGGTTACACTTCACCCCGGAACCACATGGTGGTGCAAGTGACTTGCCACAAATTGTTAACGATTTGTTTTCCGACCGATGGCGTCGGTGTTTCAGGTGAGCTTCTTTGTTTTGTTAGTTTGATGGTTACTAGGTTTTCAGATACATAGACTTGGACAACATCGTTGATGTTTGATAACTTTTAGCTTGTGTTTGTGTTTTTGCTAAGAAATTATAGTAGACATGGCTACACAGAAATTGTTGCAGACATTCAAGAAAACACCCATTACTGCAAGCCCCACTTCATTATCTAATTCAGAAATGGCACAAAAGATTGCTAAAACCCTAATCAAAGCTGGCCTAAAACCCTTCGAAACAACCAACTCATCTTTGCTTTCCAACCTAGATTCTCACATAACCAACCTTGTTTTCTCCAACCCAAATGTCCCACTTCATTCTTGCTTGAATTTCTTCAACTTTTTGCGAAAAAATCAATCCTTTGTTTCTCATAAACCTGATCTTCAATCCCATCTAAGCGTTGTTTATAGATTGTTCAAGGCCAGAAGGTTTGCAGAAATGAAAAGAGTTTTGACTTATGTTGCTATGGATAGTGATCTTAGATGCCCGGTTGCAAATCTTGTTTCTTTGGTTGAAGATAATGGATTTAATAATGAACCCAACTTTGTGGAGAAGTTGTGTGATATGCTGTTTAGGGTTTATGCCGATTGTAATTTGTTTGAACAGGGTTTTCGGGTTTTTGATTATATGGTGAGTTATGAGTTAAAGATTGATGATAGGTCTTGTATTGTGTTTTTGCTTGCATTGAAGAGGTGTGATAAAATGGAGGCTTGTTTGGGTCTTTTTAAAAGAATGGTTGAGTTTAATGTGGAGGTTACAGTTTATTCTTTGACGATTGTGATTGATGGGTTGTGTAAGAGACGAAGGGTTAAAAGGGCTAAGGATTTGATGATTGAAATGGCTAGCAAAGGGATTAAACCGAATGTTGTTACATATAACACACTTATAAATGCATATATTAAGAGAACGGATTTTGATGGTGTTAATGAGATGTTGAGATTGATGGAAGTGGATAAAGTTGCATTTAATGCGGCTACATGTACTCTTTTGATTGACTGGCATGGTAGTTCTGGTAAGATCAACGAAGTCGAGAGGATGTTTGAAGAAATGTGTGAGAAAGGGATTAAAGCAGATATTCATGTTTATACTGTGGTCATTAAATGGAACTGTAAAATCGGAAATACAAAAAGGGCATTTGCCTTGTTTGATGAGCTGACTGAGAAAGGCCTTGTTGCCAATGTTCACACATATGGAGCATTGATTGATGGTGTTTGCAAGGCTGGTGAAATGGAGGCAGCTGAGATATTGGTGAATGAGATGCAAACCCAAGGGCTTGATGTCAATCAACTGATATATAATACGCTTATAGATGGTTATTGCAAAAGGGGTTTGATAGATGAAGCTTTTAAGGTGCAAGTCATAATGGAGAAGAAAGGATTTGAGAATGATATCTATACTCTTAACACGATTGCTGATGGGTTACGTAAATTGAACCAGCCTGAAGAAGCAAAGAGGTGGTTACTTACAATGATCGAAAAGGGCGTGGTTCCTAATGTTGTCAGCTATACCACTTTAATTGACATATATTGCAAGGAAGGGAATTTTGTGGAAGCAAAGAAACTGTTTCAAGAAATGAAGAAAGCGAGGGCAGAGCCTAATGCTGTTACATACAATGTTCTAATTGATGGGCACAGCAAGAAAGGTAGGATGAAGGAAGCTTATGAGCTAAGAGATGAAATGAGAACAAAAGGGATATTCCCAGACATATATACTTACACATCACTTTTGCATGGAGAATGCATTTTTGGGAAGCTGGATGATGCAGTGGAACTCTTCAATGAAGTGCGCCAAAAGGGCTTACCTCTCAATGTAGTCACTTATACAGCAATAATTTCAGGCTTGTCCAAGGAAGGAAGATCTGAAGAAGCATTCAAGTTGTATGATGAGATGACAGAGGCAGGTCTTACACCTGATGATAGAGTCTATACTTCACTTGTCAGCAGCCTTCACAAAGCATAGTTGATCTTTCACAATTTTTTCTGTGAAGCATGATATGCTCTTGAAGAAGAGACCCAGAAATTCTATGAAGTTGTCTTGGGATTTGTGCTCAACTGCTCATCAAAAGGCCATTGTCCAATGTGTTGAAGGAGATTGGTACGCACATTATTTTCTCCCGCGGTCATTATTAAATGTAATTCACTGTAAGGTTAGAATTCATGTTTGACAACTAGGATGTCTTTAATCTTGCTATGGAATCTTTTAAACCTTGTCTAGGGTTTTGCCTTTTTGCCCTAGAGCCTTGCACGGGCCCCGGACGCACCTCTAACAAATGCTTATATTGATCATACTGTCTAAATAAATTTTGTTCTCGTGTTTGAAACATGTATATGGCTAGGTCTTCCCAAGAATTAGGCAGACACTGAACTTAAAATAAGTTATCCTCTCTTGTTTTGCCTATTTTATAGCTCTCCTATGTTTTCTTTTTCTGTGATCTTTTCTGTATTTAAAATACTCATTAGTTTCCATGTCTTTCGAGTAGCTTTTTGTGGTTTTGACCATGTAGCCGTTTGATTATTTGGCTGAATAGGGTGGATTTCCTAAGGACATTAGGTGTTTTTTTTTTTTGGTACTAGATTTTGGTGGTTTATCAAGTCAATTTTCACATTGCCAGGATTATAGTGATAATGGCTAGCTATTGTACCTTGCTTTTCAGATTTCAGTGCCTTTTGATGTCTGCACCAACCCTTACCGTGCCTTGTTATTCAAGACTTCAAAGGCGCTACTTAATATTGATGCCTACATCTCTTTTTGCAAGATAGTAAAAATGTAGTACACTGTTGTTTTGAGTCCATGAAAGAAAAACAAACGAGAAGTTCAATCCTAGACTCAAGTAGACATGCTTGCTAAAATTCAAAGTTCGTGGTTTTTTTTTTCCCTCTCTCTCGATGTCATGGGCTCAAACTAGTTTGGAGATCGTTGCTATTATTTGGATTGTATTATCTCTACAAATTGATGGTATAACTGAAATTCAAATGATTGCATTCCAGGCTGTTCAACTACGGTATCGGTATTTGGCTTCCGTTTACTTGAATCAGACCGGCTAATTGTAATGAATCTTTCAGACATGTACATTTCCTAGGAACTTAGAGGAGAGGGCAAGATGAAGCATCTGACAGCAATTATGGGAAGGTGGCTTGACAAACTCGCAGTTGATCAGCTCATCTTTCATGTTGCAATGTTCTATTTCCAAAATCTCCTACGTCTTTCACCCGTACTCTTCATGCCTTCTCAAGCTACCCAAAGCCTATAGGTAAGATGCATTATCACCATCATCATATGGTTTGGATATTTCATACTAGGTGTTTGGCTCAAGATCATACACTGAATTCATTGTTCTATTCAAAATATTTGGTCTCATTTTTCATACACTGAATCTTTACCCCGCCCTGTTGCGTGTTGCTTTGTCCAATAGCCTTCCGTGATGTAAAAAATGAAGAGGAATGGAAACTACCTGTCTTTTTCTGTAATGATGTCTACCAAGTCTGACTCTTAAGTCTTACTTGTACTGTAAAAACAGGGGGGTAAAGCTGGGAGGTGCTTGCTTGCTTTGCCTTGCGAAACCGAGTTCAGGACGGTGATCCACTTAAGCTCTGGTGAAGTAGTTTGCAAATTGATTTGCATACCATGCGATGAGAGGACGAAAGACATGTAACACGGGAAAAAAGAGAGTAGGATCTACCTTGTTCTTACATTGTAACTTCTGAGTCTCAGACAGACCATGTCAGCTAGACGTGCTTGGTGAAACACTAGACTAAACCTGTAAGCCATTTTTCATGAGTCCAGTAGTTGAGTCTTTTGACAGCAGAATTGGCCATCAAATGGCTTCAGGTAAATACCAATCATGTTTATCACCGTTTTTGCATCATCCAAACCATGAAACATATCTATTTTTTCGTGTCATCATATGGTGCAGGGAACTGTGAAAAAAAGATACAAAGCTATATCAAGGATCAGAAACTGGCACGAGTGTGCCAAAATTAATGCCTGATAACTCCTACAATGAAGAGGATTGATGAAGAACTTTGCCTCAGTAAATGTTACATGTCAACAAAGTCTACTCGTTTTTCAACTTACAATTGTACTACATGTTTTCCGTGGTCAAATTTCAATTACTTTGTGATTCCACCACAAGTACCTGCCTCTGTCAGTTAGAATCCTCCAAGCTACAATTAGCCAGCACCCATTGGACAGCAACGAAGCTAGATGTGGTGGGATTGGTGTAAATGTACAGGCGAGAGGGCTTGGCAGAAAGACAGTGGAAAGCAATATGGATCCTTTCAGACACCCAAAGAGACGACAACAAAAACATCATCAAGGGACCATTTTCTTGGTTGTGACTTTTCAGGAGGGTTAATAATGGCACGCTCTGCGTTAGAAAGGCGATAACCGATCACAATTTCATTTCTTTGACGACCCCTAATCATAATCTCATAAAAAGGAATCTCTTCTTGATCGAATAGGTAAAATTCTGCTGGTTTAATGCACATCTCATTGCCCTGAAAATTGGAACAAGGTGTAAACATGCAAAAATTTTAAGTTTCGGAGAAGAAAAAACAATTGCAGGGACAGATCCATGCGCATATTTTCTAAGTACAACTAGGTATGACAAGTATAACAGTGTTAAAGTCAGATAAGATACGGAAGGTACCTCCTCTGCAAAAAGCTCCTCAAGAACACGATTTATTTGCTTGTCTTCAGCAACCATTGCAAGTGCCATGCTTACCAGCTCATTTGATAGCACATAATCACTGATTCGGGACACTGAGACAAGGTTTCTAGTCCTAGAATCTAAGATTTCACTAATAATTATTGATTTAACCGATGCTTGTTGCATTTCACGGATCCATGAGCTATGAGAGAACCCAGAAATCCGTAAAGAAGTTGGCTTTGCATCTCTGCAAGGGAGACGCTTTAACTGCATTCCATGAGGCAAAGAAGAGGCAGCTTTATTAGCAATCATTTATTCAAAACATGTAAAGGCTGCAAAATGGCTTTACAAGTAAATTTTGGTTTTCTGCAGAAAAAACAAGAATGGTAGAACACATGCGATTTAGACCACCTCTCTTCTATCCTACATGTGCAAACCTAATCTCCTCCAACCCCTTTTACACTTCATCTCCCATTACATAATCACCTCTCCACTGTAAGTGTGATACAAGTAAGATTGCGGGATGGAAATCATTTTTCTTCCCAGACAATATGGGCGACAATATTAAGGCTAATGACTAAATATATAAATAATCCATATTGAGCTGAACAAAACGCAATCATCAGCATTCAGTAGCATAAACACTCATCTTAAACATTGCTAAAGTTGAGTTGCAACTGCTCTGAATCATAACAAGCTAAAATGTGTCGGCAGTAAAAAATGATCCATGCAACCTGCATTGTATAATGATTCAAAGAAGAAGGAAAATTGATTGAAAAAGGAAGATGATGATACAAAAACTGGTGATATTTCCCTATGGTTAGCGTACAGCTGAAGCAACAATCACAAGTTCTCTAAAATACTGAATATACCAATGCGTGTTCTCTTATCTTGTTATCAAATAAATAAAAAGAAAAGGAATAACAGGATATGCTTTGAACCAGGCGAAGAGTAAAGAAGAAAGGAATTTGGGATAGTATGGCTTCTACTTCACTCAAACATTACTCGTTCCGCTACGTGGCATCAACTGTAACAACTACACCATGGAACTCAAAATTTTCCACAAGCAGAAGTTCCATATAAATTTGCCAAACCATTTCACTCAAGTTCAAATTAAACCTGCACTAATTGCTATGGAAGAACTATTCTAGTTATTTCTGAATAAAACTATGTTCAAGGGATCCAAAATGTTTCATATATACTGATGCATTGACCTTGAGAGCTGGAAAACAGGGACCTACTAGCAGAACCATGGCTGTCTTTAAAGGCATGGGTGAATACAAATTACTAGGAAAAAGAGATGAGAGCTGGGGAGGCACTCAAAATATTGGGTTTAATCAGAAATATTGGAAGGAAGCAGCAATAGCAGTTACCTGTATATCTCGAATAAGGAGAAGGGTAGCAAGAGATCTGGAGTCAGAATGCACAATGGAATCTTCCAATGACTCATCTGCAAGAATTAATATCTGTCCGTTTAGAGTTAGTGATCAGTAGTGGAATTGAGTTTGTGGAATAAAGTTAAAAAGGTTTTTGTGCCCGTCATGCATGTAAGATAACAAGAAAATTTAACATGTGAACAAGTAGCCAAATATAGTTGTGGTGTCATCCCATATTGATCAAGTAAGGAGAGTAAATACAATCTCTCAAACAAAAATAAATAAAATGAAGTCTTTGTATGGTTAATAAGGTGTCAGAAAATCTCAACCCGCTAATTTTAGGCGATAAATATTGTGTTCTGTTAGCCTTGAACATTAGATGGATGATGAATAATCCCACATTTCTTAATCCGGAGATATTATAACTATCACAGCCTGTTATAGCATTGCATACACATTGGCCTCTCCAGTTAATAGTTTCAGCTTTTGGGTTCAATATCTACATGAATTATAGACATTTTACTACTTTGAACAAGCACTTGTAAAACCTACCCTTATTTAAGATCCACACGCAGTAAACTTCGAAATCACCGTGAGACTGAGAGAGACAGCAAATAAGGTAATGCAACTTACAGAATCAAAAGTCTCAAGAGGAAGATTCTCCAAATGTCGTTTGATGACAGCGTTTCCCTCGCGATGGACAAGTGTTATGTTCTCTAATCCATGAATATCAAGTCCACCATCAGTAAGCTTCTTTTCTCTCTCCTTTTCTGGGACCTCATTGAACATCCACAGTTCCGAACCTGGAGCAAGTAAAGCTTCCAGAACCTGAGAAAACATAAATTAAGTTGGAGCTCCGTAATTAATTTTCCTTTTGTTTTTTAGTCAGTAACTCCAATTCAACCCCCCTCAATGCAAGAGGGAAAGGAGAGTGTGTGTGTGGACTGCATTATACCATTATCATGTCATCAATGTCACGTCGCCAGCCACAGAACAGTATCTTCTCTGGATATTTTGGAGGATCCATTGTTTTTGGACAAGAACTTCGACGTACCTGGAAACAGATATGGCATGTAAGATGAGAAAATACATCTTAAATACTTTTTTTTCACTAGGAATGTATCAAGTGTTTTTTCTGTTTAACAAGTGGAAAAGAAATTGACAGGCAGATGTGATGAACTTGTCCATATAAATGATACAAAATTATTGTGGTGTCTGTTCTTTTCTTTTGCAGCTGGATATGAAATCTTAGCCAGAAAATCGAAGGAATCGATAAAAGCTTAATTTAGTAACTTCCAAAGTTGAAAATCATCAACAAGTATCCAACTATCTGCTCCACCAAGTTTGAAAAGAAGGATAACCTCTGGAAGAGGACCTGGAGCGTAGGTGTCATCATCCTCGGCTATAACAAGGATTTCATCTCCTTCTTTTAGAGCATAGTTATCATCAGGATTTAATTTTATCTTTCCACCTTCAGCTGCAACCTTAACTCCACAGGGAATTGCTTCAGGAAACGAAATGAGCACATCTTGAAAAAGCAGACCATCCAATTGAGGCCACCTTTTGATGTAAAACTCTGCATTCTCAAACCCCAGTATATCTTCCCAGATCTGCCGAAAAAATTGCTCTAAATTGTTGAAACAGACAATACTAACTGAAAAGTTAGAATTGCATAGATATTTGAAAGAGCATGGCACATGCATGACAAGATAACAAAACTGAAGATACTGTCACAAAAAACAAAACAGTAATTTTTTTTCAGCAGTCCTATGAAATTCAAACACCATAATTTTTTTATGTCCTATTCTCCTTTTTCTCAAAATACCAAAAACATGTGCATTCTCATCCATGATGCAGTAAGTTTTGTGCTGTTTTGTTTGGGGTTAGGGTGGTTTCGAATCTCTAAAGGTTTTTCTACTTCTTTTTCTTAGGGGTCTTTTGCTGAGCTGGAGAATTCTAAGGCTCCTTGCAACTCTATCAGCTGGTCCTCTAAAAGGGAAGATATTGTTGTTTGTCTTCTGTTCTCTTTTTTAGATTGTTTATCGTGGACTTTCCTCATTGCTGTTCTTGGTTGGTGGCTAGTTTCCATATCTGTTTCCTTTTTGTCTGGTAATGGCTTGATTCTGGTTGCTTTCTGAATTTCAGTTTCTGCAGACAGTTTCATTTTGATTAGAATTTTGTGTGTTAGTTCACTTAGCTTGGGTGTTGAAATTCTTTACTAGTGTTTTCACTTGTTTTGTTTCAGGGATTTTGGAGCCTTTGGTATGATGTTGAGATTTTGGCCGGCTTCTAACCTTTTTGCTAATTCTTCTTTAATAAAACTCTTGCTTTTTATATATAAAAAAATAATAAAATAAAAATTTCTTAGAAAAGAAAATAAATCCCTTTTCTTAAAAGGGTAGTGAAGGCTCATCTGAGTAAACCTGTGCAAGGCCAGGTTGCAGAGCACACTGAATCATCAAGCGTCCAATAACATCATGTGCAACAACTGTTTCAATGAGTTCCCCTCCAACAAGCTTCACTAGAGGTTCATTGTCAAGGTCACTCATCTCCACAACCACATGACCCCTCAAACCCTCTTTAACTCCTGTTAGACTGAGAACAACCCTTAAGGCACGTGCATCACTCTGGTAACAAAAATACAGAAATCTTTGTAATTTTTGCAGAGAAGAACCACACAAGTTATGAAGTTGGATAGCAACGTTGAGAAAGAAAAGAACCTGATCAGCATTCTCATCAGATGCTAATACAATAATAGCACGTGCCTTTGATACTGAAACCTATGAATATGAAAACACAAAAATCAATCGAGACCAAAAAACTACAAATTGGAAAAAATAGCAAAAAATACTAAAACATACTTTCTTTAAGTCAGCCAGGATAAGAGGACTACCACTTCTGCATATAACAGAAGTGCCCATGAAGTCAAATTCGAGCTTCGCTATATCCATCTCCATTTCTTCCTTGTCTCTCTCTGCTAGTACAACTATAACACCGCCACCAATGCTCTTGTTTGCTATTGCTAGCTGCTTCAAAAGTGAGCCCTACAACCAAAACATCATCTTTAACACCTTGTCTTAATCCTAAAAAGAGTTTACACTGTCATCATAAGATTTACATGCTCAACCTCTCATACCAGTAAAAGAAGAGTTCAAAGAACACCTTGATTCTAAAATGCATTTACTCTGTCACCACAAGATTTACATGGCCAAATTGGTTTTTAAGAGCCAAGAAATTTTTATATAGAAACTTCTCTTAACATCTTATCAAGCACTTAATTAAATTACAGCCAAATTGGTTTTCAAGAGACGAGATTTTTATAGAGAAAAAGGAACATGACAGTCCTATTCTATTGTACTAACTTGATCAACCTGAACCATGTGTAATTCCTTCCTCTTAAGAAAAAAAAAAAAAAAAAACCAAAACAAAAGAACCCACGTTTAGTTCCTATTGAAAAAAACATAAAAAACCATTTTTTGTTCCTTGGACAGCTGAGTATTTGCTTTTGACAAGCTCCTAATTTATACAAACATTACACTAGCTAACAAAAATGAAAATGCAAAGGAAACAGTGAGTGATAGTTCAAAGTAACTAGTATGAATTACCAATTTGTCACTCCATCCAAGAATTAGTATATGGTTCTTTTCGATTACTTCGCTCTTTCCTTTCCGCAGCGAATCTACCTTTTCTGAGATAGCATCCGAGACAAGTCCAAGCATCATGGCAAATATCAGCATGCCTCCTGAACTTATAGAAACAGAAACAATTCTTGGCCCGGTGCCAACTCTATCAGCATGATTTCCTGAATCAGCTACAAATGTCCATGAAAGCCAAAGAGCTTCTGCCAAGCTACCATCACTGACAGCATACAGCGCTAACCCACCAAATCCTATGAGAAAGATGGTCGCAAAAAGCAGTGCAAGTAGCTTTGCATAGGGATAAACAGAGAAGCAAACATCCACCATATATGCAATTCTCTTCTTCAAGGGAGCCTCCTCCTTGTTATTCATTGTTCTTTTTGAGAGAGTCTTTATTTGGGGAATATAATCAAGATATTTATACAACAAAAAAGGTATGACGAGTGTGAACATCACAGCATACAAAGCAACAGTTCTGCTGTCAGCATTTCCAAGATAAAATGAACTATAATCTTCAGGCTGCAAAACTTCAATGCCGTCATTACCACCACCGCCTTTATTACTACACACTGTACGGAGGTTAATATTCTCTTCCTGCAAGTAAAAGAGCCATATTCATGAACAGATGAGCAGAAATCAAATAAACCTATTTTCAGTCGCCATCAACATTTAACAAGAATTTGTGTACTTTTTTGCCATTTTCTAAACCATCCCCTTTTGAGATTCAGAATACTTAGGTCTTCTCGATTTTCGCCTTTTCTTTTCTTTCTCATTTCAGCAACTGAGTAAGAATGTTCCAAATTGTTCAAGACATCAATAGATTTCAACAGAAAGAACCAACAATTGAACTTGCCAAAAGATGTATATAAAACATACCTCTAGCTTCGCGACTTTATTGCTCAAGTAAATCGAAAAGGACATAAATACTATACAAGTGAAATTAAGCTGCAATTGAAGATTAGCAACGAAATCATCAGTAATGCTATAACAAAACAAAGCAAACTAAATCCAGCTTCTATACTTGACACAAAAATAGAAATAAAGTGGAAAAACAAGTGCTCTAGCTTTTTAATTGCCTGAAAAAACTGTACAATAATGTAAGAAAAGATTTCCACTTTCTTCCTTTTCAGGAAACCTTAACTATTACTACTACTTTTAAAAGACAAATACAAAGAAAAGGGCAGTTGTTTTTACCAAGTAAAAGATTGAAGAAGATTTGAATCCCCGACTTCTGTTGACACCAGAACGAGACACCAAAACTTGAGTGGCAGCAGCCGTTTTCACTTCTTTAATATCATCATCTACCTTCAATAACTTCTCCTCTTTCACTTTCCCCTTGTTAGCAGCACTAGCACCGGTACTAGTAGTAATAGAAGAGGTCGTCGCCCCAGTGTTGTGCTTCTCCTTCTCCTCCACCTCCGCCGCCACCTTATTATTACCACGGCGACCCTTCACCGTGACTCGACTCCTAGCCACGTGGGGCCCAAGAAAAGATGGGTACATCCAGTCCCTATCAACCGAGAAGCTGGAATTGTTACTACTACTACTAATATCAATGCTACTATTAGTAGCATTAACAGTGGTGTGGTTGTTGCTGTTTGTGGAGAGACGGAGATCGGACAGTGGAGGGCGGAGGTGGTGGTGGGTGGAAGGTGTTAGTGGTGGAGGAGCAGTTCTGCGAACAGCGGGAAATAGCGGGCCAGGGAAGTGAGTGTCATCTGGTATGGAGGAAGAAGTGGTCTTTGTCTTCTTGAGAAGCGGTCTTTCTGATGCCTTCCTGGAGTCGACGTCGTCATTTCTTGTTGGGGGCAGTGTCGGTGGTGAGACGGAGTCCTTTATGTCTGCCATTGATTTCTTGAAAGCTTTCCTCGAAGCTAACAAGTGAGAAGGAGAGCAGAGAGATCTAAGGAGTTAAAGGGAGTTGAGGTTTTTAGAGTTGAGAGTTACGAGGTTCAGAGCTAAGAGATTCATTTTTCTTGTTCTTCTAGAAGTTTATTACATCTTGCCTATCGAAAGGCTTTTTCCTTTTTCTTCTCCCTCTTCATTTTATAGAAGAGATAATTATCCATTAGCATTATAATTTGTAACTTCTTAAATTCTATTTGGCATTAACCATGTTTTTGAAAATTCTTGAATTTTTTTTAATTTTTAATTAATTTTTTAATATTTTTAAATTATTTTAATGTATTTATATTAATAAAAATAAAAACAATTATTTTAATATATTAAAAAAATATTTTAAAAGAGTGGGCAAGTTGCTTTAAAATCAGTTTTAATTAACAAATTAAGAATTATTAAAAAAGAATATTTTATTGTTTATATTGGGGGCATTGAAGTATAGTTATTAAACCCGGTTTGGGATTGACCCGACCAAAAGTTCGGCTTCAGGTTTAATAATTGAAGTCATATTTAACTTAAATAAATTTTAAAGCTCACTCCCAAGAAAAGATGAAATTTTTTAGAAATGAAAGTGCACTTTAATAAAAAAAAAAAAAGAAGTAAATATTTTGATAAATTAATTTAGATAGTTAATTATGATCTAATTTAAAAAATTATCTATTTAATTTATATTCTTAGAACAATCTATAACTTAGTTATTTTATTGATTTTATGTTCCTTTTGGATTTGTTTTTATATATATAAATAAAATAATAAAATAGAAATAGAGAAGATGAGAAAAGAAAGAAGGCATGTAAATGATGAGATAAGAAACCAACTAACTAATTAATTATATAAAAAAAATAGAGGGACTGAATTAAAATTAATTCACTTTTAAAGATACTCAAATTGACATAATGTTTGGTCGTATGCTGATTGTCTGTGGGATCTAAAGTGGCTCCACTTCCCTTTATTTTTCTTAATCCCGATTTTGATTCGCTCGTGAACCCACAGGTGCACGTGGATTGATTCTCTTCCGTCAGGTTTTCAGGTTTATTTTCATGTTTTTCACGTAAAAGTGAAAAATGCACTTGTTTCAAAGTACAAAATATCTATTAATTTTTTTTAATTAAAAAAATATATTATTCTTTTTTTAATTTTTAACATAACAAATCAAAATAATAAAAAAATATTATTTATTTTAAAATATATTAAAATATTTTTTTATATCTCTTATTTTTAATATTAGGTATATCAAAAAATTTAATTTAATATTTTTTCAAATAAAATACATCAAAAAATAAAAGTTATCACTCTCAAATATTGGCGACAAAAATTTTTATTTTTATTATTATTTTTATTATTATTATTATTACGAGTCCATTCTAATCTCTGGACTAAAAAGTTTTGGAAGGTAATGTTTTGAAAAAAAGAAATTGGTTGAATTTTTTATTTTAAAAATAAAAATATTCTTTCTAAAATTATTTTAGATATGAATTTATTTTTATATTTTTGCCTCAATCTTTTTTAACAAAACACGTTTTTATCTCTTTTAATAAATGCCAAGAATTTATTAGTTAAAACTTAAATATATTGACACAAAAACAATTTAAATGTTATAACCATAGCATCATTTACATCAATTCTGAGAACTTTACATGAACCATTATTCATCAAGACCTCATGCCCACACTCCATGAATTCAAGACCAGTGCTCTTCTGAAACATGAATTCAAGCCTGAAGTTCCAAGACAAGGGTTAGGGAGAGGGAGAGCCACATTGCATCCTATGGTCAACGACCAAGAGGTTTGACAGAAAATTTCTCAAGAACACTGAAGAAGACAGAAGAACAAGATTAAAATGTTCAGTGAATAATCATTGAGGGCTTCATTTTTCACTTCCATCAATCTTGGGGCTGTGTGCTGTCCTTTGAATCAGAGGGATCGATGTATCTCCAGAAGAAGCCTAGACTACTGCCCATGATGTTCATAATCACAGCAGACATGGCTGGGGGTAACGCAACCATAGGTGAAGTGAAATGTGATGCTGCTAATACCACACCTAGGGAAGAATTTTGCATTCCAACCTGTGATGTGTTGCCCCAGGAAAATTAAAAGAAAAAAAAGAAGCGGAAATTGATTAAAGATTAAGTATACTCAACGATGGATCAACTGCTAAAATTAGAACGGCCACCGAAAAATCACGAAAAGAAAACATTTACAACTTTTCTGATGCTTTCAAGTTGATAGCAAGGGATTGGCATGATCATACCTCAATCGATATTGCTCGCCGTTGCGGCTCTTTAAACCCAGCGATTGCTGCTGATATATACCTGTAGATACCAAAAGTTTTGATGAGTCAAATTTACAGGACAAAAAATGCGGAAAGTTGTCTGCTCTGTAAATCTCAACGTAAAATGGGCAAAATCTGTTATTATCTGACTACATATAATTTTTTTAGCATTGCTCCCAGGCACGCACCAAAAACAGTGTCTGCAGACACATTTGAATGTCCTACAGAATCAACATGGAGGCAAAAAGGTTATATATCTAAAACATCCTTCACCAAAATTTTCTAACCTGTAAAAGATAAAACCTGGAAATATCCATCCAGTTTTCGGCAAAGATCCTAGGTTTGAGCCAGAGTGCCCTTCAGTGTATCATGTACAGAAACAGATTTGTTTCTAGTAGGCCCGAGTTATCTCTAGCTTATTGAATGGGTGGTTCAAATACATGAATCTTGACAGTACTTTAGTCAACAGAATCATCATACTGTTTTTACTTTTCTTTTTCTTTTTCAACTGTCTCAAAATAGAACAGGCTGATTAAGCAAGCAAATGCGGGTTACAGATGATTGGAGTGGTGAGAATATTATCAATTTGGGTAAAACGTAGATAGAAATTTAAATGCTCTGATACCAGAGAGTTTCTGTTCAGATAAACTTCCAAGAAAAAATATTTCTCATTTCTATAAACAACCCAGGCACCAATCAAGATTGGACAAAGGCTATGTGCATGTGTGTTTATCTAGCTTACATAATTAGCCGAGATGGTACAAAAATTATACGAAAGATAAGATGCATATTGATAGTCAAAGCTGAAGGCAAGCATTGAAGAATTGTCATCGCCAAGGATAGAAATGAAGAGCAATTCATAATCATACCCAACAAAGAAGCCAGCAAAATGTAACAGCAAAACAGCAAGTATTATAGTTCCCATTTCACCAGAGAATATTGACTGAATGCGAAGAATTAGAGAGGCATCAGATGGCAATGACGCAGCAACCATTGAGGATTTAAGACGAACAACATTTTCTGAGAACACACTGGAGTAAAAACCAGAGAACAAAAATCAGAGAAAATTGAATGCAGAAGCACCAATTTCACATAATAAACCAAACAGCACCAAATGAACCTGCAGGCAAGCAGTGATGAGGCTAAAACAGCAAACAGTGGTGCGAAAGGCGTGACAGTTTTCACAGCTCCAGGAAATTTGCTCTGCATATATGAACCTAGCAGAATAGGAGCAACAACCACCTGGATAAGAATTGACATGACCACAGTATAAGCAAACGAATATTATGAAATGTGATGCTATCTAACTTGTTGTTAAGCACAACTTTGAATTTACCTGTAGAGTGCTGATGGAAAGACCAATGGCATCCACAGGAACATAAGTTCCTGCCAGAATTTTTGTCAGAAATGGAGTGAGAAGTACTGCACCAAGAGTAGTGCACCCTGTCATTACAATAGAAAGTGGAACATCCCCTTGAGCAATTAAGGTCACCTGTAACACTACTTCAGCAAAAATAAATAGATATCTCACAAATTTTGAGGCACAGCATTTGTATTCACCTCAATATACCAGTCATTTCAATTGTCTATAGAAAAAAGGAAACAGAATTCTCAATTATCTCAAGGCCAAGACACCAGTTTTGATCGATAATCCATAAACTGTTTCAGACTTATAACACATAAGAACAACATAACCTAGTTCACGAAAACAATTAGTTGTCAGGACTGACATTTTCTCTCCTTCTCTTTTCTGTGGGATGGGAGAACGTGGGGAATCGTAATTAGTAATGAACACAACACTGTCAATCTTGACAAGATACAGGGTCCAAAACATGATAATTTTGAAAGATTAGTCAAACACAGATGGTTAAAGATCCATAGTTAAACATTCCTGGGATGGATAAGCTAGTAAAAAATGCATGTTCACTCATAACTTGCAAATAACTCTCGGACACAGAAGGACATGAGCATTGTACATTCTATGGTCCAAAATATTCAGTCTAGGAAGTACTCTATGAAAGATGAGGACAAGAACTTCCAAGAATACTAAGCATATTGTTCGTGACTAGATCACCAGATTTGAGTTCCCATTGAAAAGATGCAATGTGAAGTGTAGACCTCTCTCTCCTTGTACAAATGCTACTCCATATCAGTAGGTCACATGTAAATTTTCCAACCAGAAAAAGAAAGAGGCAGAAATTTCTTAGTGAATGTTACATTCTAATATCAAAAATCATAAATTGCCTTTGATATATGCTTCCATGGAGTTCATGATAAGTATGGTTCCAGAGAAAAAAGATAGACAGAGAGCACTTACCACATTAGAGGCGGTACCTCCAGGGCAACAACCGAGCAATATCAATCCAACTGAAAAGGAAGGTGAAAGCCCCAACGCTTTGCTAACGATCAGTCCAAAAGCTGGCATGATTGTATATTGAGCAACACATCCAAATAGTATCTGAACAAAGATGGCAAACGAGATACTCAGGGGAACCTCCTATCAATCCCTTTCCTTAACTAAAACTTAAATCATTCCACAAAACAATCCAATGAACTTAAAGTTGCGATTCCCTCACATGTTCCAATTCAAAACAGAAATTAGCACCCAAGAATCTGATCTTAAACAGCTTTAGCGAATACGAACACACGCACAGTGTCAGCCCGAGCCAATACATAACTGTGTAAAGAACCACTTTCTGCGACACTTTGTTTAAAATTAACTAACTATAAGCACCAAGATGCTCCTCTATTCAGCATGTTGCCTTAATTTTCTGAACCCACAATGCATTGCTCATGATTAGCTCAGAAAAATTCAATAAAGTCAGCATAATCTCAAATGCCAAAAAAAATCACCCAGGGCTTTTCAAGTATTGCAGACCATATGATCGTCCATCCAACTAACTAACTAGCTGGATTCTATTACAAATCTTCCCAATAACCACCAAGAATCTAAAACGTTATCAACATTCATTTCTTGATGTCATTTCAAGAACCCAACAGACATGTTAACCTTAAAACATGAAAAAAAATAAAATTCAGCGTGAAACAAAAAAGATGAAGATTAAGGAAAAGCACTGACAGAGAGAGGCCTCTGCATAAACAAGGCAATCAAGTCCTTAAGCTCCAAAGTGAGACCCATAGCCAACATGATGAGCCCAAGAGACAAACTATAAGAAGCTGGACCTCTCTTCACAAACCAAGAAAAAGCAGACGGGTTGAAGCAAGCAAGAATCCCACCAGCAGTCACATAGAGAGGATACAGGCTTGCTGCAGTGGATAACACGTTCTTTTGCCAATCCAGGGAGGTGGGTTTTGGTGGGGACACAGGTAGGTGACCAGATTCCTCATGGCCAGAGCCACAGCCAGAGCTAGAGCTAGAGCTAGAGCTGAGTATCAACGTGGGCAGGTTTCTGAAACTTGGATGTGAAGAAAAGGTGAGTTTTTTGGGATTAGCGTGGGTGATCTTGAAGTGGGTTCTATCAAGGAGTGGGGGCCGTGTTGATGTGAGAAGGAGAGAGAGGGACATTGTGATGAGTTTAGATCCTGGGACTGAGTCACTCACACTGCCATTGTTCTCGTGTAGCGATCTTGATGGCCGTCTATAGTTCTATGGTTATTATTATTATTCAATTTCATATCTTCATTTTAGGTGGCGCTAGACCACTATTTGGCATACTTGTTAGATTCGGCTCAGAATCAGATCTCATAAAGATCTTGTACGGTTCGACAAACTTAATTCGAGTTTCTTCGATTATTGAATTTCTAGGTTAATAACTATGCTTTTTAATTTTCTTTTTAAAGAGCAGTGTTAAATATCAGGAAAAATATTACAACGAAAAAACTTCAAAACTATATACATGAATTATTGGATTGGTCAAAATCTATAAGTGCATATTATTTTGAGATAAGTTGTTTATTTTTATTATTGAGATTGTATTTCATAATTTTTTTTAAAAAAAATTATTTAAAATTATTATTTTTTAATATTTTTAAATCGTTGTAATATATTGATATTAAAAATAAAAAAAATAATTTTTATTCAATTCAAAATAAAAAACACTTTAAAAAACTATCATTACCACGTTACTTCCATAACTCATGTATATTTTTAGTTATTTTAAAAAAATTTATTTCTTTTTAATTATTTTTAATATCATCAATTAGCTTTTAAGAGAATTTATTTTTTCACATCATAATACACCATATAAAATTATTATAAGAAAGTTTTATTTTTCAAGGGTGTTTGGGATAATGTTAGTGGTTATTTTACTTAGAAATATATCAATATAATATATATTTTATTTTTTAAAAAATTATTTTTAATATTGAAATATAAAATCGATAAAAATACACTAAAATTTTAATTTAAAGAAAAAAAATTACAAAATTTTGGAAAACTCTAATTAAAACATTTTCACTTCAGTTGCTGCATAAATAAGCTTGCACAAGAATATATCTTTCTTATGCAATAAAAAAATAATAATGAGATCATCAGAAGCTGTTGATGGATATATGCATGGAATGAGAAACAAAGATCTTGTTAAGGTGATTTGAGCCACAAAAGAGTTGCTGTTGTAGGCGTGCTCTTGCTGGGTTCAATAATATTATTATTTTCTTGGATAACTATCTCTCTTCTAATTAAACTTTTAATGTAATTTAACTTAAGATTTTAAGTTTGTTTTTTAATAATTATAAGTTAAAAAATTTTTAGGCTATTAAATATTTATATTGTTATTAATTTTAAAATATATAGAATTAATAAAAATATACACAAATTAAACTAGAATTAAAAAAAAATCTTATATCAAAATTCTCTTGCAGGCATATATGTAAGTATGTGTGTGAAAGTTATAAATTTATTTGTTTTTGTGTTTTAAAAAAGTTTGAATTTTTTTTTATTAATTTTAAATTAATATATTTTTAGTATTTTTAAATTATTTTAATATATTGATATTAAAAATAATTTTTTTAAAAAACATTATTAACATATATTTTAACATAAAAAATTATTTAAAATACACTCAAAATTACACTAATAAACAAACTTTCTAGTTCGTCTCTTTTCTACTGGTTACTCTCTTTTCTAATCAGGTAAAGACATGGTACATCAAGTGGAAACGAATGTTCAACACCCTATTTTGAGAAATAAAAAAAAAATTAAGTAAAAAAAAAAAAAACACCATTACAAACCAGAGAGATCACGACACAAGGTGCTGCAATTATTTGCCTGGTGTAACGGGGTAGCCGATCCCATGCCTTCTGGTAGGGAAAGCGAGAAACAAGAAGCTGCAGATGAGACCAATCCCAACAGGGACGACATCCAAAACCTCCTGAGTCTCATGTTTAGGCATAGCATAAAAGCAACTCAAAACGTTCTTATCCCTCAAAGCCACAGCAACAAACACAAGCACTGATAAAACTGCATGAACCACATCAATGAACCTTAGCTTGAGCTTGCTCAGATCAGACAGGCCTGAACCAACAGGATCCGGGCAGTCAAACAGAAACATCCCCTTAAGGGTTGCGAAACCATAGTAGACTTGTCCATCTGTCGGTGACTTGACACTGTCCGTGAAGGAGCCAAGAAAACAAGAAACAGCGAGGAGAGCAAGGAGGACAGAAGTCATGGGGGCTGTGGCAGAATCACAGGCACCGTTGTTTGTAAATATAGGGGTGAGGATCTGGAATGCTAAGAGGGTGCCTGTGGGAAGGAGGTTGGCTAGGTTTGCTGTACTTGTTAGGGTTTGCGAGATTGCCCTTTGAGAGAAAGTGGGTGGTCTTGATGGGGATTTTGGGGTTTCTGGCTCGTTCTTATTGATGTAATTATCGTTGCTAGTAGTCGAGCTTGAACTTGCTGTGGATATTTCAGCTGCAGGTGTGGATGATTTCTTGGAGGAAGGTGTTGTTCTTAGTCTGAGAGACATACTGTTGGGTTTTTGGGTGTAGGAAAATCAATCAAGGATGAATAATTTAGGGTTCTCAAGCTTCAAGAAGCTGATTATTGAAGGATTTTGAAGGAGGTTGAAGTTAATTATGCGTGTATTAAAATGGGGATTAGGTATTTTTAATAAATCAATTACTTGTCGTCAAAGGTTTTAAGCTTTCGTCATGGAGTTTCTAGACTTGAACAGGCATATTTTAGTATGAATTTGTATGCGTGAAGTTAGCTAGCTATGGAGTCAATGCCCAGCCAGCCCATCTGACATCATTGCTTTTAGGTAGCTGTTGAATTATTCATCATCTTTCTGCACGATCGTCCCTTCGTCCAAATGTTAATTATTTTGGTGTGATTTGAAATCTTTCTTTATTTATGTTCCTTTGCTATTCTTATGCCTTTCCATGTTTTTAAGAGTATTTCCAAAAAGGAAAATCATTATGCCTTCTAGAAATGTTTTTTTCTGGAGAAGAAAATGACCAAATCCTTGAGTTTTAACTCCCATTAGAAAAACAAAAGGATTGCAATGGAAGAAATTCTTGTTCATCCAAATTTTTCCCGTTAACTATGCCTCTTTTTCTTGTTTAGTTCATGATTGAAAAAATTTAAAATTTTTTTTCTTTCATATTAATATTTTTTTGGATGTTTTTAGATAGTTTGATATATAATATTAAAAATAAGTTTTAAAAAATAAAAAATATATATTATTTTGATGTATTTTCATGTGAAAAACATTCTAAAAAACAACATTTGTCGTGTCGCAAACACCCTCTAAACAAGCTAAACCGCAGGTAATTTAGGTGTAGCACAATTAAACACAATGACATTAAGCTGAAAAGCAAGTTTCTGAACCGGGATAATGCCAATATTTTTCATGGTTCATGCACCATAGATGAGGAACATAATGTGCATGCAATGTTTACAAATTGAAAAATATTACCCCATAATTTTCTTTCAAGAAAAACAAGCTGCCCTGACAGGTTGGTTGAGCTTGCACGAGGTTCCAGCATCTCTCTGCACGATCCAACTGATCCCGTAGATGATGGTCCTCACAATTCCAGGTTCGTGAATCGGAGCATTCCATAAGAGATAGTACCATGTTTCCGAAGAAGGAGAAATTTCTCGGTAACCATGGATTCACAGCAGCTCATACTTAACATGTCCGAGGTAGAGACCACATGCAGGAGCCATAGGACTTGCAGCAGTAATAGACCTGGCATTCAGTATTCTTTCAACTGGAAAAGAAAAAACAATTGCACAGGCCAAAGGTGAATTAAGAAATTATTAAACTTGCAATTATGTGTGTGCATGTACAGCTGTGGGTTATGTAAACAGAGAACAGACCATCTGAAACTGTTAGATCTCCAGTGCCGACAGATTTAAGAACACCAACAAGCAGTCTAACCTGAAAATATTCAACTGAAGTTTTAAGTTCGCCAATCACAAAGGCTTAAACAGCAAAAAAAGTTTGTGATGCCATTTGAAACATGGATACGACATGAACACATGATGCCATCAAATTTTGTTGCTACCCCAGGTCAATCACATTGGGTTCTCATTTCTAGTGCATATCATAAATTTAACAGTGTCACGTGGCTACCGGCTCCAAAACACAGTATTCACTTCAGGAACAGAAACGAAAGAATCAAACCAAAGAACACAGGACACAGACAGTGCCAACCTGGTGGTAGAGAAAAGAGCGAGAACGAGCTGTTATGACATAGCAGCGATGTCTTCTCCTTATCCCAAAACCTAAATCAGTTCCACTATTGGAGCCCCCTGCCATAATACCATTGGAAATAGATCCAGTTGGCAAGCCAGTCTTACACTTGTTATGGAATGAATGAGGACCTTCCCCATTTGAACTGTTCTGTTCTCTTTCTGTGATCGATGGAAAATATGGAGTTGAAACCACCTCCAAAACAGAAAGTTCTTCTAAGGTTCTGAATGGTGATTTTGCCTGAAAAAAATCAGCAACTGTATAAGATCATAAACAGTTCAATAAATGTTAGCATTTGAACAAATTGGCTAGATATTGTGTTAAGAGTTTTTCCCCTCAAACAATGCACAGAAAGATACAGCACTTTCAACACTCATGTGATTGGGTTTGAAAGTTTATTATACAGAAATAAAAATAGTGAAAAGTACTTAAGCTCTGGATAGCTCATAATCATAAAGCTCTCAAAGCTACTCTTAGGAGTCCTTGCAAAACGGAACAGCTTGCCTTTACATATTAAAGCTATCAAATAGGCAACAAATGGACAAAGCAGCCAGAAGCAATGCATCTAGAAGATAGGGAGCAACCTGACAACCAGATGCCCGGAAGGAACTAAAATCATGATGTCCAACAAGAACTTTGCAAGCTTCCTGCATTGTTATCAATTATTAATGCCGTTTCAATTGACTAAACAAGGTAACAAATTCGTTTAGCAATGGTTTCTAACCTGCATGGAAACAAGATCTAACTCCTCTGATACATGCCATGCCCGGTCTTTTTCAAAGGTGGACAAAAGCTCTGGTCCAATCAGCAAGCGGTAGAAGTACCTAAAAAAATAAATGGCATATTTCAAACATTATCCTCTGCAGTACAAGTTGTTAAGTATGTCTAGCACAGCAGACCACAGATTAAGTGTTAAGGTGGTGTGTTATGACAGCATATGTCTTACATCTATTCTTGAAATTCATTTCATCACCTCAAAACTATATAACTATAGCCAAAGTCATCTGACACACAAGCATATCATCTATGGCGGATGGTCTTCCATGCAAAAAGTCTTTAAATTCAACACGCCATCATTTCAATCAAGCTAATATACACATGCCTCAATTGGTGGTTGCAAACTTGCAATTTTTACAAAAAGAATTAAAGTTAATCAATACCTACGTGCGCTCTTGAGCTTTGAATCTCGCATGGAAATGAGCCGGAACACTTTGAACATCAGTCACCATAATATCACCTTCCTTCTTCTCACATAAACCAAATGAAAAAAGTGTCATTGATGCCTATCTAGTATCTAGTAGCACATGAGGATGTGATCCAATATGAATAAAAGATGAACGTTTTATGCAATTTGTATAAAAGAAAATGCCAACATATAAATCACTATTAGAGCAATCCAAACATGTCCACATAGAAGGTGATGCACATAATACAATCAGATCTTTTTTTCTGTTTGTCGCACTATGCAAGTAGCAAAGTACCATGTCCAAAAGTAAATAAATGCAAGTATAGCTAAGTGTTAAAGAATTGGTGAAAGGGAAAGATGATGCAGAGGTTCACGGCTTAAATGGTTACCAAACATACCTGCAGGAAATGGTTCACGGCTTTTCTGACTACTGCTGGTTCGTGAGGTGGTAACTGCAAATTGATAAAAACAGAAACAACAAGTGTGCAGTCGTAACAGAAGCTCAGGTAAATTTTAAAGGCAGCTGTATAAGTATAAACTATGCACCAGAATAAATGAAATGACTCTAGTGTTGTAGGACGGATGAATAAAATCACTGAGCCTGTCGAGAAAAAAAGCCTGGTAGCATTGTTGAACAAGATGATGAATTTTGTCCATTATTTACATCTCTCAAGGTGAAACGAGAACTCATCATACCAACAAACAGATTTCAAATAACCTCTATATGAAGATCAAGTTCTTAGGTATGGCAAATAAAAATCCTAACAATGTCCTACTCTTCATAGATTTACAAACCCAAAATGTTCCGTGAAGTTAAAAAGGAAAAAACTAAGAGCACGAAACGGGATTTCCTATGAATCCATAACATTAGCAGCATCAAATGCGAAACAAAATTAGCCAGAAATCGACTGCGACATGAATTGCAGATTAGATACATACCACTTCACCTGGCTTCCTTTTGCTTATGCGTTCCACATCAACATGACAAACATTAGACAATGCATGTACTCCTGCATCCTAAATTTTATATTTTTAGCAGAAACTCAGCATCTATGCTGCCATCCATCAATTAAACCATTAAGGAATTCAGGCCAGCTAGAAATAAAAACTCACAGTCCTACTGGATAGACAGATTGTTACAGGCTGCCCAATGAATTTATGAAATGCCTCCTGCATTATTCAACACAATTATTGTTATAATTTCGACGTATTACACAAAAAACAAGTTGAGTGATGATTTGAAGAAGAAAGAAAAGAACCTGAAGGACACCAACAACAGTTCTATGATTAAGCTGTTGCTGGGAGCCACAGAATCGAGTGCCTATGTACTCAACAGCTACCAAGTAACGTTGAAGTCCTGGCTTCATTGATTTATCTACAGCTTCTTTTTCTTCTTCTTCCTCGCTCGAGTCTCCTTCTTCTTTAAGGGTTTTAGAAATCTTTGAAGGTCTTTCGTTCGGAGATTCTTCAGGTGAGGCTTTTGGGTTTACTTCTGTCATCTGTTATTTTCTTTTTCCGGGATGAATCAGTTCCTTTTCTCGGAGTCCAAACAACACCCAAAAACAAAAGATTTTTAAGATAGAATTATGCTTTAGGGTTTAAGGGTTTATTTCTGATTCTCTTGAATGGATAATGAAGTAGGCTCAAAGGCATAGCCCATGATCCAAGCTTAAAGCCTGTACCCATGACACAACAACACCACAACAATAATATTGTCCTTGATTATTTTTATTCATGGATATAATTGGGCCAAATTTATATTTGTAATTATATCTAATTTAATTTTTGATATTTTATAAAATATAAATTTAATTCATTTAAAAAAAATTTATCCTAAATAATTTGAGCGAAATTTTTTTATGAATATTATAAATATTCACGAGTTGAATTTATATTGCTAATTTTAATGGATGTATATTTAGGAATGAACCTAAAGCATGGATGGACATTAAATGTTATAATACTTCCAGGTTTAATTTTTATATATTGTATCATCATTAAATTATAGTTACCTTCTCATTCTTCTCCAACAAAAAATTAAATTTTTTTTTATTATGCTAAAAAAATATAATAAAAAGCTCACTAACAAGAACTATTTCACCAAAGCATTTCTAAATAAAATATAAATATAAATACCCAATCCACAAACTATTAAATATAAAGATAATATCAATATAGGGTATATATGTTAAGTCAAGTTTTAAAAATTTTGACTTATTACCCGACCCTTAACATCTATATTTTAGGTTTTTTTGATCTACTTTTATTTATAATATCCAAATTACTCAACTTTAACAATCCACAAAGGCACAAACTATCAAATAAGATCAGTAGAGGTTATATAAGTTGTGTCAGGTTGACCAAGTTTCAAAAATCATGACCGGTCACTCAACCCTTAATATCAATTTTTTAGGTTTTTTGATCTATTATTATTTATAATATCTACATTACCTAGTTTTTACGAGTTATATTGAGTTAGATAATACAAATATTATAAAATGGACCGGTTTTTTTAACACCTTTGGTTATTTTGTTACTTCAAATACCATAATGACATAATTATTAAATCTAGTGTAATGAATTGATCCAAAAAAAGCAGGAACTTAGAGCTTGGTTTGGACTAGAACAAAACATTGATTTAGATAAACCCAATTAATCTAAGTGAGGTTTTAATGACGGAATTGACCGATCCAAACATGATTAAATCAATGTTTTGTAAAAAACAAAACACTATTATTTTAATAAAAATAGTTTATTTAATGACCCAATACTACACTGCCAACTTGATTAAAAAATATCAAGAACTAAAAAAATCTAACAGGTTAATGAATTACCATGGTCCTTCATTGGATGTGGATGTTTTGAAACTAATTTTTTTCTATCCATTTTTTTTTCTAAAAACTGTTTGAAGTCTGATAAAAAAAAAGGAGTTATTCACATTAAAGCAAGAGGATTCATTGAGTTGACTCAGATCATTTTGCTATGAGTTACAACGCAGCAAATTTTGGCATTTAATAGTTTCAAAAGCAAAACGAGGAAACAAGGTAGCTGGGGGCGAGTGGGAATGATAAGATGCCGGCATGCCAAATCCCACAAGATATTGCATGGCAGAATAAGCTGTGCCTGAATCTACATTGCTTTTTTATCCCTCCACATGTAAGATCTGGACCTCATGGGATGGCGGGAAAAAAACAGGGCAGTTGGTGACGAAGGAGAGCTTGTAAAGAAGGTCGACTGAGGGAGAAACTGTTGGATCGGAGGCCGACAGGGGACAAACCCCACGATGAGAATCTGTCTTTTGTTTCTTTCAAGTACATTAGGAATCGAACAAGCAAAAATTTACCAAATTTGCCATTCTGCAGACATGCCATGGCCATTGAATTCCCTGTGCGGGGCACTGTTCTTTCTGCCATGCAAGAAGCACCAGGCAGTGACTTTCTATTAACATAAATAGCAAGGAGATGATTGCTTGGATGCACAGGTTCATGAAGGATACGAGCAATTTAGGCTACTATTACATTTTGCATAGAAAATTGGTTTTTAACTTGTGTCATCAAGGATCATACGTTGATTGTTGGCACCTCCTAGCATATCTCCAATAAACCAGACAATTTCTCAGCATTCCAAGTTGGCAGGAGAATCAAGTTCAAAACAAAATTTAGAATAGATTACTATTACTATTATTATTGATATATATAAAAAAAGGCAACACCTTCAATCACCAACTAACCCACCAAACTGATAGTCCAAAAGACGCTTTTGGAAAATAAACACCCATTTTCAAGGGGGGTAAGCCCTGAAATAGAAGGCTCGGAATGAAGGGATTAAAACTGTTAGAGCTACAGCACTGCAACAAACCTACTAATGCCCTAAAAAAGCCTATGGTTCAGGTACAGGTGGATCTGAATTTCCTATTGGCTTCTTTATAGGGTTATTCCTCTGGATGTGACCACTGAGTGAGAGATTTTTAGTTAAATTGATAAGAGATGAGGGATTAGTAGTTTTCTTGGTCCTTGAGTCATCTTCAGATATCCCTTCTTCGGCTGTTGTATGCTTCTGTGCAGCAGAGGAATGATACAATGTTACAAAACTACCACATTAAGTAGATAAATAAAGCAAAAAACTTCATAGCCAAATTTCAGGAGAAGGGAGGCATATGGATAACAAGAATGTTAGTTGGCAAGAACCTGAGAATAAAAATCAGTATGCTATCATATTGTCATGGTCTTGGTCTCAGTTTGAGCACAATATGAAAAGAACTGGGGGTAGCAGTTCAAAGTTAAGGATCAAGAAAAATAAATGAGGAATTAACAAGGAAAGAGGACATGGAACTTACAGCGAAATCACCGTTCTTAAATATTTCCATTTGCAAAGTTGCAGGCTTGTTGCCCCTTTTGGTATTAAGAGATTTCTCTCGCTTTTCATAGAAGTTGAAGTCATCTAACAAAGATGTTTTTGCAGAATAACTCTTGAAAATATTAAGCATTTCCAAACCTTGCTTGAGCACAATCTGCACATTTACATGACAGTCTAGTCAGATCAATGTGCGGAAGGTTTCACTTTGACCAGACTACACAAGATTCCATTTATAAGTAGGGTTTCTTGCAGAGATATCAAAAGTTTAAAATCTCAGATCATGGCAGACAATGAAAAATGTCTTTTGCATCTCCTCTTTCTCTTGATCGTTACCCTTTATATGAGCAAAACACTAAATCCACCCAACAAACAAGCCAACTGCCAACAATAGGGATGAAGCAGCTATTCTTTTTCAGTTTCCCTGTTGGTTTTAAATTCTCTTTTTAAAAATAGAAGAAATAAAAAAACTAGGAGTCCTTGAGCCATTTCATGTGTTTATCAGATGACTTTTAATTAAGGATTTCTTCTCCTACAAGGATTGAGATTAAGGCTTTTAGCTGGTCTAAAGTAGGACTTTTACAAGACTTCTGTTTTCTGATAATCTATATAGACTATTAATTTTTTTTCTCCAAGCCCTAAACTTCATCCTCTTTTTCCCGATTAAATTTTATTCATGTATAGCCATAGTTCTGCTCTTTGCTGTCACTGCATTATTTTCTTCTTCCCACCCTATATATCAAATAGAAGGCATACAACCATGATTGGTATATTCAAGTGCCATATCAAAACTTTGCAAAACAAGACATTGTGAAAAGACGAGTTTAGTAAACTTCATTAAAGGATCAAACCAAGTTCCGCAGAGAGATGCCATATGCACTTAAATGAAAGAATAGGAGATACCTCTTGAGTGTCCCGGCTGAAAGTTACAGAATGCCCATCATTATTTTCAAGCACAATATGCCGCAGCTGACCATTAGGAATGTCTTTTATTACATGCCACTTCACAGGGAAGAAACCGTTCCATTTGTCAATTTGCCAAAAATCCATGTCTTTGTTAAAGTCAACCTGACCAACCATCTCAGCAAAGCCAACAAACTGTCCACTTCCATTTACCTGACATTATGATAGGAGGGGAAAACCAAACAAATAAATGAGGACTTGATCATTTAAACTTTAGTTGTATATAGGAGCATTATGAGAAATTGCAGAAACATTTCACAAAAAGAAAAAAAGTTTGTTTCCAACTTACTGAAAAAAAAAGGAAAATTGGACATTTGGACCCAGTCTCACTTGAAACCTCTTCTGCATTGTGGAATGCAGCATCTAGCTTCTTATTGCCATTTGGGGTACTTGCCCATACATCATATTTAATGCTCTTGTGAATGTCATCTTCACTATAAGATTTGATAACAAAAAACTTGGCATTAGCATGCTCGGTTTCAAAATCTGGTAAGTTATATTGCTCTTTACGCATTGCAATTCCCAACTCGTCCTTTACTGAGGAGTCCAATGAAGCATTTTTGTTGACCAACGAATCCAATGGAACATTTTTGTTGGATGCCCTAGGACCACGAGTTAATTCAGTTTGGTTTTCAAAATCATAATTTTTATTGAATCTGTCTCTTGATTTGTTTCTGTAATTCCCAGTCCACATTCTTCCATTTTGCCTGTAGTTCAATGGACCATTGTGTGGGAATGGACCTGGTTTTTGGCAGGTAAATGGAGGAAACTTTCCCATAGGTTGGTATCCCTTAAAAAGGCCTGCTGAAAAATCTGAACCCGATGGAGAAACCTGTAATTTGATTGTTCACATCAGCAAAACACTTCCAAGGAGAATCCATTCACACATTGTATAACATACGAAGGTTCAATTATTCTTGAAACAGCTTTTATGATAAAATGAAAAAAGAAGTTCAAAGAATACTCAGAGCATCTAGCAAAAATAATTGAACATATGACACTCCCATCAAGCTTTGAGATGGAAAGAATTATAAAACAAATGCACTTATAAAAACTCCACAAGCGATTTTCATTCCACAAAACCACTGCTCCGGTAAAAATGAGAAAAAAAATGCTGAAGTTGAATTCAGAAAATTTAAATATGCTCTGAAATTCTGGAAAAATTAAACATGCTCCAAGAGGGTATATACCTTGGTCATGGGTCTGACAAGTTGAGTGTACATAGGCTTGGAATTTTGGCTGTCAATGTTGCCATTAGATTTTGTAGAGTTGAAGCCATTTGACTGGGCAAACGCAGTGGAACCTGAGCCACCTTTTCCGTTTTCAAAAACAGCATTTCCATTCGAGACATCACCGACATATGCTGAATCCCATGAATAACAAGGCATGGCTTCTAACCCATAGGACACAGGATGCTGTAGATATCCCGAGGAAGAAAAATATGGCTGTTGAGCAACACTTTGCCCATCAACACCAACTACCGTTCCTGAAGCATATGGATAGCTAGGCCAATAATAAACCATTGAACCATTATCCGATTGCATACCCTAAAGAGGCAACCAGAGTATAAGAAGGAATACTTCATCACAAGGTAATAACAATGAAGAAATTTGTGGTAAAATATATGTAGCAGCAGCAGCAGAAATGGATATTGAAGAACAGCAGAAAACGCTCAAAGTTTTTACAAACAGATTTAAAATTTCAAAATGAATGGATGCAAAACCATTACAAGGCAAGTCCCTTTGTGCTTCCATGTAAAAGTTCCAAGGAACTTACTGTTTGGGAACCATCTGCTTGGTAATAAACTTGATCATCCAATTGCGTGGAGGACCCACTGTAGCCTGCAAAATAGAGTTATCCTTCTGAAATTAAGTATGCTGATAACATATTAATGCTCAATTATGAATTCAAATTGGAAATCACACTGCAAGGTACTGCAAGGTGGGTAAACTAAATGAAATTTTACTAGACAGCTTCATTTTTAACAAAGAAACTAAATGATTATAAGAATTTTCCATAGTAGTATTTTCAGGCAATGCACCAGCATGGGGATGCTTCCATGATGTTTATCACACAAGGCAAAAGAAGCCTGGAGCTATCTCAGTTTCTTGCCCAGCTATATTACCCTGGCCACAGCAGTGATCTTGTTGAGTGTACTTTTTGACATTAAATCCGCATAGACCAGGTATCAATCAGGTGACCAAGTAGCTACCTGATACCACCTTAACAATAGAATCTCATCGACTACTAATGTGATCTGGCCACTAAGACTTTTGATTAAGCAAAAGTAGCTTGTTCACCGCCACTAGATGCTCAAAAATCCTGACCTGTTCATACTCATTGAGCACACCTAACCTGATCCCATTAAATTAGTACTTTATAAGTACTACTACACTAAATCATAGTCTAAGCTAGGCAAAAATCTGTTGCTGTCCCAGCTACCCAACCCAGAAAGGAAATCGAGGACTGATCAGGCGACTGAGTTGCTACCTCCTACCACTTTAACAATAGAATCTCATCCACCACTAAATGTGATCTGGCCACTAAAACTTTTGATTAAGCAAAAGTAGCATGTTCACCGTCACCAAATGCTCAAAAATCCTGACCTGTTCATACTCAGTGACCAAACCTAGGCTCAAAAATCCAGAAATGTTCATACTCATTGACCAAACCTATGCTCAAAAATCCAGAAATGTTCATACTCATTGACCAAACCTATGCTCAAAAATCCGGAAATGTTCATACTCATTGACCAAACCTAAGCCGATCCCATTAAATTAGTACTTTATAAGTACTACTACACTAAATCGTAATCTAAGCTAAGCAGAAATCTGTTGCTGTCCCAGCTACCCAACCCAGAAAGGAAACTGAGGACTGATCTCTAGATGTACCAAATGCTACACCTCAATTATGAAACACTTATTTTCCAGGAAGAAAGCTAGTTCAGTGAAGATTATTGTTTTGCTTAATGACTCCAAATAGCATCCTGAATATGACAACACAAAAGGTATTTTGATTTTCTAATGATTGACAATATCCTAAGGTGAAGAAATTTCCCTTTTTCACATAACTGCACCATGCTGTTCAACACATTCTAACCCTATGGAAATGAAGTACTATATCAACAATAGAGATAAAAAAAAAATCCATTGAAAATGAGTTCCATTAAATGCCTAAAAGAGTCCAAGTACAATACTTCACATGGCTGAACCTATGTTAGCATAGTATATTTGCAATGGGAATTATAAATTTGTATGGAACGAACATCTTTCTCAACTGCCAACATAAATGCGAAAAACAAAAAATTATCTCAATATCTAACCTGGGTATTGATAACTATAACTACTAGAAGCATTTGGATCTTGATCAGCCTCCCTTTTGGTGATAGATACCGCACTGCCATTAACTTCGGCGTCAGAGGCACCATTCCCAGAAGCGGAAATGGTGGGAGTCGAATCTGATGGGAGTTCATCTATTCCAGAACCCTGACAGGTACCATTCACAAAAAAAAAAAAAAAAAAAAAAAAAAAAAAAACACTTTAAAGCCAAAGCTTTTTCATCCCATTATTCCATTTTTTCCGCTCAAAGTAAACTCGGACCAACCCGGGTTTAACAAAAAAAGAAGAAAGAATTAAGCTAGGTAAAATGGTGCATACCACATTGTTGTCAACTGGCTTAGCAACAACAGGGCTCGACTCCAATCCTGTCAAGACATTCTCAGCTATGTTACATTATACACTTGAAATAACGTAAATAATCAATCAAACATATCAAGAAAAAAAGAAAAAAGGAAAGACTTGAGAGTAAGGAAGGAAGGATACGATGGTCAAGTTTGGTTTCGGTGGCCATTGTCGATCTTCAAAACCCAATTAACCCTACAAAAAACAACAACGAAAAGCTGAGACACCAAGATATTAAAATTGAAGAAAAAAAAAAACAAAACAGGCCACCCTTGATTGATTGATAGTGATTTTCGCGAAGAAGAAAAAAAAGTGATATTTTGAGAGAGAGATTCGATTTTTTTAGGACTTTTTTTCAAAACTTTGTTTGTCTCCAGAGAAAAAGAGAAGGGGGCTACTTCAAAGTTCAAGAAAAGAGAAGGACGGAGCTCTGAAAATTCAAACTTCCCGAAATAGAAACGGACCTTAAGGAAAGAACAGATCGCTGCCGACCCGAAACCGAGAGACCCGATCTGACAGAGACAGAAAAGCTCTGTATTTAAAAAAAGTCAGAGAAAGAGAGAGGAGGAGGACAGAAGAAAAGAAGCAGCAGGAAGGAGGAGGAGCAGTGGCAGTAGTAGTAAGGGGTTATGGAGTGGAGGAGTGATCGCTCGTCTAGAATCCCATGTTTTGTAGTAACTTTCGTTAACCGTCGGATGTTTGTAGGGGCTAGCGGCTGCTGAAGGTATGATTGTTTTTGCGGCGTGTCCGTTAATTTTTAAATTTTTTTAAATTTAATTTAAAATAAATTTTTAATATTTTTATATTGTTTTTACTTTTTAAGTCATATTTAAAATTTTAAAAATTAATATTATTTTAATATATTTATAAACAAAAAATAATTAAAAAAATAATTAATGCTACAATGTCAAACACTATCTAACCAGACTTCCTCTTTTTTAAATCGTAATGATTGGCTTGACAATTAACTTGAAGCTTGAACAATTCCTTGTAAAAATAATATAAGTAAAATTCATGGTAACTTGGTTATAAATTCGAACTGACATTGTAATCTAATTAAACAATACCTAACTCGATCAAAACTTGACCTACCTTCGACTTTTTTGAGTTAAGACAATAAAAAAATTGGGTATACATTGAATAATATTTTACTAGGTGTTCGTGTTTCATTGCAAGGTCGAGCTATTTTTTATATAAAAAAATAATATTTAGAAGAAGTAAGCATATTTTTTAAAACAAAAAATTTATGGCTCAAGTCATAAATCTAACTGTGTTGAATAAGTTAGCTTTATTTTAATTAGATAAAAAATTAAGAAATGACAGTAGGTAAATCAAATTTAAAAAAATAATCAGAATAACCAGGTGAAAAAAAATATTTTTTTTAAAAGACAACAAATGATGCATCTCAATTCATGACCCATTAAATACGAAAGAACAAAACGGGATAAAAAAGACATAAAAAACCTAGCATGATAAACCTGTAATTCTAGTAATCAAGGTCGAGCCACCTTAGGATATTCCGCCAAACTTGGACTCTCGATCATGAGATTAGAATAATCCAATAAAAAAATAAAAAAAAAATTATAAAGCATATATTAAAAAAAAAACATTAACTTGTGTTAACTTTCAAACTTGTGATCCAGGTCATTAGACTTAAAATAACTTATTTTGAAAAACCATGAAGCCCAATTCCTAAAAACTAATTTTAATTATATAAAAAAATTAATAAAATAGCAATTAAAAGAATGATAATCAAAATTAAAATACAAAATAAATTTTATATTGGATTGAATGGTGAAATTGAAAAAAAAAATCATGTTAGTAAAAAGACCAAAAAATTAAAAGAATGATGATCAAAATCAACAAAAAAAAGTTAAAATAATTTTTTTATTGAAGGGTAAAATTCAAAGGAAAAATCACTTTAACAAAAAAGAAAAAAGAGTGAGAACCAAATTGATAAAAAAAAAATATATCATAAATTTGGATTGAATGATGAAATTAAAAATAAATTATTTTTTTTACAAAAGAGTCGAGAAAAAAATTAGAAATCAAAACAACATCGACCAAAGTAAAAAATATAATACCATAAAATTAGATTGAAGGAAAAGATTGAAAACCAATAAAACTTTTACAAAAGAGCTCACGAAAAAAAAATCAAAAGAACAAGGATCAACTTGAAAAAAACAATATATCTCAAATTGGAGTTGATGAAAAAAATTGAAAACAAATAATTTTTTTATAAAAGGTCAAGAATAAGAATTAAAAATTAAAAGTGTTGTAATCCATTTTTGGTTTCCTGCACAAAAAATAAGAAAATACAAAATAAAAATAAAAATAAAAATCAACCAATGAAAAAATGTATAAAAAAAATATAGCAGGAAAAGAGGATGTCAGAGCGCCCAGAAAATGACAAAAAAAAAATAGAAGAGCATGTCAAAGCGCCCAAAAAATGAAAAAATAATTAGTTGAGAGGTTAAAAAAAATAAAAAGATTGGAATTTGACAGTATATCATTGACTGATGAGAGCTTTGTTGATAAAGAAAATTTGATTTGAGGAAGAAAAGTACAAAATTAGATGTTTATGGACTTAATTAAATTTTATTGAATTTTTAATTGAATTTATGGAGGGTTGATTACAAGAAAATTTGATTTTTAAATCAATTTAGGCTTTAATTGGAAGAAATTAAAGTTCTGGGGTCAAAGTAGAATTTTTAAGAGTTGATTTTGTCAAATCAGAGGCTTAATTGCATAGATATTGATGTTTGATGGTCAATCAGGGACTTGATTGAAGAAATCCAAAACCAAGAACCAAATTGAAAAAGACGCATAAATAAAGGGATTGAAATTGACTAAATTAGGGGTCAAATTGAAGAAATTGGAAGTTTATTGATCAATTAAAGGTCAAATTGCATAAATCCAAAACTAAGGATCAAAGGGAAAAATGCGTCGAAATCTGGGGTTTAAATTGAAGTTCTTCATAGGTAAAATTGAACAAAATTAAAAGTTTGAAGTCAATCATAGGTGTAGATAGGAATAAATCATAAATTAAAGGACTAAATCGTAAGATATTGTTTATTTTCTTTTTTGGTGAGGCTGATTGGGTGGCCACCTTCTCAAGGCATTTGACGCCTCATTTCTTCACTAAATTGGATAAAACGTACACGCAAACGATCATGTGATACTTGATTACACGCTAGTGTAACCCGTTCGGGCTGATCGAGGCTGCAGAGGAGGTGGCAACGCTCCAAAGTGGCCAACCCGACCAGCCATTTTCCTGCACAAAACTAACAGTTCATCATTCCTACTTTGAGTCGATGGTTGGGATGCTTTCGGGTCAAATCAAGGGCTAAGATTTTTCACTAGAAGAGACAAAATGTCCCTCTTCCACCGCCTATAAATATATATTTTTTTCATGTTCCAATGAGGGAGGATTAGGGGTCCAAAGTTAAGAAAAAATAATCTTTTTTCCGGGTTCCTAGTAGCTGCTCCTCTCTCTATTTCTCTCTCCACCTTGGCCTCCTGCCACAACCACCACCCTCCCAGTCGTCGATAACAACACCTACATTGTGAGAAATGGAAGAAGAAGCAAAAATAGATATAGACAGAAGGATGAGATCAACGAAAAAAGAAGAAGAAGAAGAAACCGAAAGAGAGAGAGAGAGACGGGAGTGAAAGAGTATAAAGGAGGAGAAAGACAAAAAAAAAAAAAAGGAAGAGGAAGGAGAAGAGCCACCGTTGTTCTACCACCACCAGAGAATAAATGACGAAGAATAGGATAAACACAGGAGAGGGGTAGAGGCAGCAGGAAGAAGCAGAAGCGGCCCCTTGCAGCAGCCAGCGTCTGGCACTATAGCAACACCATTGGGTTCCCAGCCACTGCCACCCTAGCTACAAGCTGCCACTAGCCCAACTCTTAGATGGCCTCCACTCCAGGTAACTTTCCCCCTCCCCTACCACTTTATTTGTTCACCTTTATTTGTATGCAGAACGTGAGCAATTCATGTTTTGCAGCAAATGAAGTTTAATTAGGAAATTACTGTGTTGTGCACAATAACTAGCTAATTATATTTAGTTGGTTACTGTGCACAACACAGTAACCAACCCTTTTGTTCTGTCAGGCTAGAACATTAGCCCAGCCCACGTGGCTGGGGTGAGTCCAACACTGTAGCTGATAGGTAATTAGTACTTAAAAGTGTATTTTTATCAAGGTTTTATATCATCATTTTGCACTTGAAGTATCATAACTCCTTAGTTAGAGCATGTTTTATAATAACATATGTAATAATATAAGATACCTTTAATTTATGGTAAATGTTCATCTTAAATGCAAGCATATCACATAAATCAAGGCATTGATTGATGAAGTTTAACTACTGGAATTGAGAAGACAAAAAGAGGGTTAAGATTAGAAAAGAGATGCTGGTTCAGTCTAAATCGGAACACCATTCGGTTATTGGATCATAACTGGAGCTATAGAACTTGAATTTATGTATACTCTATATGGATGGAAAGCTAAGACATAGGCCTAAAATTTTCTTAAGAGTACAAGATTTAAAAAGGTCGTTTTCAAGTTCAAATTGTAGCAACAACAAAAAAGTCTGAATTTATCTTGCAGCTTAGACATTGTTCAGTTTTCAGCCCATATCTCGAGTTCTAGAAGTCCAAATGCACCGATTCTTTTTTAGTTGGAAAGCTGAGATAATTTTCTAGAACTTTCATGATGAAAATCTGTTTAAATTCTGATGTTAACAATGATGTTTTGTTCAGACAAGAAGATAAAGATTGTTACCAAGTCAAGATGTGGCCACCCACTCAACAATTAGTTATCAAATCAATAGTTTCAAATTTTGGCCTATAAAAGAAGGTATTTTCCATGCATTTAGGTATCTTGGTTGTTCAGATTAAGATCTTCCTCTTGCTCTCTTTATTTGTATTTTGTAATGTTCAAGTTTTATTTCATGTTATATTTTTCTTAATTTCTTGTTTATGCTTTTCATTTCCTTTACTATACTTATATAATTGTGATCTTATCTTGTTTATCTATGTTTCTCTTCTTCATTATATTTAGCTAAGTTCATTATGTCAAGGTGAAAATGTTTCACTAATGGTGTTAGGATAAGTATAATATAAACTCAATATGGACTTCAATGCTTATATCTTAAACAACTTGCTATTAACATGTCTTATCATTTTTATCTTATTAATTCTTAATACCTTGCTTGTTAAATGGTTAATCTAGATTTGTGTTGTATAACACTTAGTACAACAAATGCTTAGCACTTTTATAGCCCAAGCACCTGTGCTATGAAAGAAACTTGATTTGTTATTAACATAAGTTAGCATCATGAATTCCTGACAATATTTAAAAGTTTGTTGTTACTTAAATAAGATAATTAATATGATTATGTTAACAATTTGTAATGAGCTATTCATGACAAATTATCCGATTGGAACCTCCTTTGTGTGTGGTTTCCAGTTGAGTAATAAAAAGAGTTTATATTATACTTGTTTGAAATACTATTAGTGGATCCTCTAACCTTGACATTTGTTTTTATCAATGTTTAATCCCCACATTAATCTTACATCTCAAAGTCCTTTTTAACCTATTATTATTATTGTTGTTGTTGTTGTTGTTATAGTTAGCCTCCTTGTAGTTCGACCTCGGTCTTGTCGGGTTATTTATTACTTCGACATTTCTATACTTGGGAGAAGACTTTAATCTTTTGGTCGTGTCACCTATCACGGCTGCCATTAGTCAAAGCTAATCTTGTAATTTATCTCCCGACAATCCTATCATGGATGCCATTAGCCGAAGCTAATCTTGTAAACACGCTAGACTTTATTTACACTGAACATGATATTTATTGTAATTGCATTTACCAGAAGAATTTTAAATTGTATAAGTGCAAATAGGAGAAAGATCACGCACCTGCTTCATCTGTCTCGCAACCTCCCTTAACAGAAGATCCAATCCTGGTTGTCCTCTTGAATCACGAGGAAGTTTTTGGTTATGATTACTTCAAGCCAATATTATAGAGAATTCATATTTATCCATTACTCATATGTTACTTTCTATGCATGTTCATTTCCTCATAATAACATACATACATATATCATGTATATTTTCAGAGTTAGCATCTCAATATGCAAGTGTTCATATGACTTAATTCTTTTATATTCTTATATATAGTATTCACGTGAAAGTCTACTGTTACTGTCTAATTTTGAACTATTATTGTCTGGACATTGAACCGTTACTGTCCAACCGTTACTGTCTAGATATTAAACTATTACTGTCCAACCGTTACTGTCTAGATATTAAACTGTTACCGTCCAACAGAATCAGTCACGACTTAGTCATAGTTGGTAACCAATAACTGGGGTTCTACATCTTCAAATTAAGCAAGATCAGTTTCCTTGGTTAGCTAACATCCAAATCTATAATTTTTATGAGGAACCCAATCCTAATTCCTTTATCCTCTTACCCGAAATCTATCGAAAGTTAGGAGACGAATATGTTCATCATCCCTTTTCCTTCACATAATACTTTCATAAACTACATACCACACATGAATTAACTTAATTTTAACAACAAATACTTTTTCCCCAATTCATGTCTAAAAATCCTAACCTATAATTCAATATCAAGGCATCGATTCATTATCGAATTTGAAATGAATTTTTAAGATCATGTTTAGAACACCTTACCCAGTATGAATTGAGATTTTGATCTTCAACAAGTTAGATTTTCAACCTCCTCCTTTCTTTTTTTCTTGTTCAATTTTCTTGTTAATCCCTTACACACAAGTGTTTATCCTATCTATAAACCCTTAATCTTGGATCGGTTCTTGAAATTTTAGTGTTTCTCTCTTGATTTTGCAAGAATGGATGCAAAAATCCCTATTTTCTTTTCTTATGGTTCCCGCATATTTTTTTGGTGAGGAGTGGGTATTTATACTCTATAATTTCCTTTATTTGCATTTAGGCCCTCATTTTCCTTTAAGTGTATTATTCTCTTCAATTACATCCAACCCTCAATAGTACCTGGTTTATTAATGTCTCAAATTATTTCGTTCGAAAATTTATATTAAAAAATTTCTAAATTTCTGTTTTTATTTAATCATATGCATGAATTTCTTTACTTTTATTTATTTTATCTTAGGGTTTACAATAACATTTTTAGTAGAAGAGTTAGGAAACTTATTATTAAAAGTATGTTGCAAGGTTGAACTCAAAAATGATTCTTATATAGGTATAGTTGATTCATTGACATCTTTCATTTTTTTTTTAATTGCGAATATAAACCTCCAAACCTTCTCCTTCTATCTTTTTTGGTTTCTCCAATATCTTCTTAAACCATTTCTTTCTTTTATTCTGCTTTCTCATCACTCACTAGATTTTCATCTCCTTCCTCTCTCTCACCCTAGTTTCCTCCCTCCAATTATGGTTAAGGATTAAACCAAGATTAAACATAATAAAGGATACCAATAATATATCCTCATTTTCATTAACCTCGTCTTGAGATGTGAGTTGACAAAAATATGACTTATTTTCACGAAACATTACATCCATGCTAACAAACAATTTCTTACTTAGAGGATGATAATATTTATACTAGCGATGATTATTTTCGGTTCGATTCGGCTTTTATAAAAAAGTAACCAAACTGGTTTTTTAATAAAAATTGAAATCAAACTTAGTTCAAACTGACTGGTTTTGGTTCGGTTATTTTATATTAAAAAGAAAAAACTATATTGTTTTTTTGGGTTATTTTTGTAATTTCTAATGGGTTTGGTTTCGGTTTGGCTTAGTTTTTTTTTTTTTTTTTTTCAATTTGACTGGATTTGATTTTTTCAGTTTTAGACTTAGAAAATCACACTTCAATTGTTCTTTGTCTAATAAACTAAATTCACCAACTAAACTTGATTCACCAAGATAGACATGTAAGTCCTCGTTTAAGAGTTTATCTAAATGGAATAACCTATCATAGACCTTTTATGAGTAACAAAATAATGAAACAATATATTTCTCGTGCTTTTCTCTTGTCAAACATGAGAATATATTTGATTCAAGGAAGGGAAATTTTATCTTCACATAACCCAAACTCTAATACGGTTATATTCAATGTTTAACCTAGTTAGGAAATCATAAACACAATACTTGTCAATAAGTTTTGAAACTTTACTACATCACCTAGGTCTAGAAATCTTGGTTGAATTCTAGCTCTTGCCACAAACTACTTTGTTAGTAAAATATTGGGCAACAAATATACCACAATGCTTGGTTTCATGAACCTTTTGGATAAAAACTTTGTAGATAAATTAAGAAAATAAAATAAGTTCAAAAGGGAGATAAGAAAACTCTAGATCATGTTTGCTTGTGAAAAATTTCAATTTTCTAAAAACAAATAGGAAATAAAAAACTAAAATAAACATATTTTCTAATTAAAAATAAAAACTTACATATAACTATCATTATTTGAAAAAAAAAACTAAATAAAAACAAAAATAAAATGGAAAAATAAAACAAGTCCAAATGATCACCAAAAAACCAAAAACCTCTAACCAGGGAAAAAACACTAAGGTGATATTTGGATGTTGAAAATTTTTAGTTTTTTAGCAAAAAAAAATTCAGGAAATAGAAAACTGAAGAAAACATATTCACTGATTAAAAATATTTTTTTAATAAAACACACATTTTTTTTAAAAAATTAAAAAGTACAAAAAAAGTATTTTTTTTTCAAATTCATTGATCAGCCTCATTTTCATTTTTTCATTCGTTTAGATGCGTTTCTAAAAAAAAATTTCTTGTTTTATTTAATTCTTTTAGGATTCAGTAATGTTGCATATTGTTTTTTAATCGTTGTTATTTCTTTTAAAAATATATAATATTTTTTATCAGCTACCCGTTAAGCCCGTGATCCATCATGAACCGAGCTCGGATAATCTAATAGATCTAGGCCCACGAGATCGGATCCAACCTAGGATGAGCATTTGGTGGCCACAATAAACTTTTGAAAAGCAGAAAACCCTAACACTAGGAGCAACCATCCATCTAACGGACAATATCAACCCCAAAGCACTAATCCAACCGTTAAATCTTAATAAAAAAACACTATAAAAACCTAGGCAAACACTTCAGATTTTTGTCCATCGCCTCGCAGCCAGCCACTGCCTCTCTCAAAACTTCTCTGCTCCTTCTCTCTTATCATTTTGCCGAGGTAGTATCGTTCTATTTCTTTCTCGTTTATCCGAAAACTTTCATTTTTGTCTTTTTAGCCTTGTGTTGCCAATCTAGTAGGCTTTTTTGATCTTTTTTTCTGATTGTTTTTGCTGTAAAACTGAAGAAGAACTAGTTTTGTCAAGCTATATGTTATTTGCTATACGTTTATTTGATTGGTTCGTGACTGTGATTGTGTACATGCGATGGTATTTACTACTTTACATGGTGATGATTTGAAAAGAATTTTTCCCTTTATGAAAAGTGGTGATTAATCAGGGCTGGAGTCTCAGAAATGGCTCTTTTTTTGCCGAAACCCTAGATGGGTTTTTGGAAAGAAATACCGATGAGCTTGAGAATTGGCATGATAATATGTCTGCCATAGGCCTTTGGTTTTTTCGGGGAAAAATCTTTTCTTTTCATTTGCTGGTGTTTTGTGGTTAATACCCTTGTAAGTTTACAATTCAACGGGTTGTTTTATGGTACCAATAGTGGTCCTTTCTTTTTCTTTATTTCAAATTAGTAAATCTTAATTGTAAAAAAAAAAAAATTTGAAATCATTTTTATTCAGTTTAAGCTTATTTGTGATTAGTATTTTAGATGTTATTATGATGATTTCAACTAGAATTATTTAATGATATTAACAGCTATTTAATTTTTTGCGGGTCTTTGAAATACTAGATAAAATTATTATATTTTGATTGTTATGGTCCTTATTGGTTGGATTTTATATTTAAACATTTATTGAAGGAGAATCCGAATTAGTACTATTGATGTTTTCTTTGGATATATTATTTTTTGTTGATATTTTAGTTCTTGAGGTAAAACAATATTGAAGCTCACGAGTCTTGCAGAGGTTATATCAAAGGTTGAAGCATGTCTCACCGCAAGTTTGAACACCCTAGACATGGCTCTTTGGGATTTCTCCCAAGAAAAAGAGCCTCCCGCCATCGAGGAAAAGGTTTCTTATGCTCTTTAACCTGAAGTTATAAACATTACAGTTGAAGATAACACATTGGAAGCATTCTATTTCTACATGATTAATGTGTACCTTCAGGCTATGATTTAATTTTTAGTTGGGTTTTGTGAGAAGGTTGTCTTTTCTCCAATATGTACCTTCAAGTATCATTGCTTTATTGCCTAATGTGCAGTCCCATGTTTGGTTTTTGCAACAAAGAACAACTCTGGTAAAGGATTTATATGAGTCATTTTAATATAGAACGATATAGAATGGGTCAAGTGAGACAACAATGATTGGTCATCTGGACTTCCTACTATCATCTCCTTAATAACCATTAAATTTTATTGTCCTATCTTGTAAATCGGGAGTTAGATGAACTGCCTTGCAGTATTATATTGTCATAATCCCTGACACATAAGCTTGATATGATTTCTAATTTATTTTTGTTAGACAGTGGTATTTGCATTTATCAAGGCTGGCTTCATATAACTTATTCGTATCAACTTGCATTCTCTGTGTATTGAATTTTGTTCTCTTTGATGATGTTACAGCAAAGGCCTTTCCCAAGGATGATCCAAAAAAACCTTGCAGATTGACTGCTTTCCTAGGTTACAAAGCTGGGATGACTCATATTGTCCGAGAAGTTGAAAAGCCAGGCTCAAGTGAGTTTCTTTTCTTTTTCTCGATTATCCTTCTGGATGGTAGCTCTTTTTTATCTCTAGCTTTGGTGAAGGAACTTGTTTGATACGCTGTTGCCTATAAATTTATCAAGATCATCATGTTTGATTGGGTTAGCATGCAGGGATGCGTTGTCCTTGTAGCATGTGTTTTGGACCAAACACTATAATATTAACAATGAGAGGCCAAAACTTTTAGCCTTGTTGTTGCCAGGGCCACCCCAGACCACTTGGAATTGTCTCTGATAGCATGTTTATATTGATTTTGATGATTTTACACCTCTTTTGCCAATAAAACATGTCTGGGTTGCTTGGAATTGGGGATTGATTGGGAGTATTTATTTGAAAGTGTGCACAATTGTAATTTGCAGCCCTGCATTGCTGCCTTCTGTTGTGCAATTTGTTGTTTGTATGTCTTTTTTGTGTACCCCTTTTTGATGTTCTGTTTCTGCACATTTTTAAAGCAGCCGGAAGGAAGATTAAAATATTCATTGTAACACTATGATTCACCTCTAGCTTATGTGCTCATTAATTCGTTCTTCATCCAGAGCTCCACAAGAAAGAAACATGTGAAGCTGTTACAATCATAGAAACACCACCAATGGTTGTTGTTGGGGTTGTTGGCTATATCAATACTCCTGGTGGTCTCCGGTCTCTGAGCACCGTATGGGCCCAGCATTTGAGTGAGGACGTTAGAAGGAGATTCTACAAAAACTGGTGCAAGTCAAAGAAGAAGGCTTTCACAAAGTACTGTAAGAAGTACGAGTCTGAGGATGGGAAAAAGGACATTGAGGCTCAATTGGAGAAACTGAAAAAATATTGCACTGTGATTCGAGTGTTGGCGCATACTCAGGTATTCTACACTTGCATCCTTATTTTAATGAGTCTGTTTGATTAATAATAATCTTACTCTGAAATTACTGAGCTATAATATCTGAAATCCAAATACCAGACATCAATAGCAAACTTTTAATTGCTGACGTCTTAATTTTTATGTCCATGCTCTTGAATATTTTTGTTTATCGAGGCAGTTTCTTGATGTTCAGATTCCCCCTTGTTTGTTATTACTGTGGTACGGTTTAGACTCTAGATGAATGTGATTTCAACGATATCTAAAGGTGGTGTTGTTGGCATGGTTTATGTAGATTCGGAAAATGAAGGGACTGAAACAGAAGAAGGCCCATTTGATGGAGATCCAGGTCAACGGCGGGGATGTTGCCAAGAAGGTTGACTTTGCTTACAGTTCCTTTGAGAAGCGGATTTCTATTGATGATATTTTCCAGAAAGATGAAATGATTGACATTATTGGTGTAACCAAGGGAAAGGGCTATGAAGGTGTGGTCACTCGTTGGGGTGTGACTCGACTCCCTCGCAAGACTCATCGTGGTCTTCGCAAGGTAGCTTGTATAGGTGCATGGCATCCAGCTAGGGTCTCATTTACTGTTGCAAGGGCTGGGCAGAATGGTTACCATCACCGCACAGAGCTAAACAAGAAAATTTACAAGCTTGGGAAGTGTGGTCAAGAGTCTCATTCTGCAGTTACTGAATATGACAGGTAAATGTATCTTTTTTGTAGTTTGTCCCTACTATGATTTTAGTCCTTAGCATTCACCAAGATTGATTGATGTTGAGCATCTGCCTCTTCTCACAATATTATGATATTTGGTCATGAACAACAGGACTGAAAAGGGCATTACACCAGTTGGAGGATTCCCTCATTATGGTGTTGTGAAGGAGGATTATTTGTTGATAAAAGGATGCTGCGTGGGCCCCAAGAAACGCGTGGTAACACTGAGGCAGTCTCTGTTGAAGCAGACATCTAGAGTTGCTATGGAGGAAATTAAACTCAAGTTCGTTGATACATCCTCCAAATTTGGCCACGGACGATTCCAGACCACTGAGGAAAAGGCCAAGTTTTACGGGCGGCTCAAGACTTGATTTGCAATGGAGAGAATCAGCTTGCTAGATTTCTATTACTGTTCAATAGTCTTCAACTGTTGGTTTGATTCCGGATTCACTTGTCATCCTTGTCTTCTTCAATTTGGAAATTCTTATTTCTAATATATTTTCGGTGCTAAATTATTATCTTAAACCTTCCTTTTTACACCTTGAGCCAAAAAAGACCTTTGTTGGAGGTTATTGTTGAATACAATTATAACGTTTGGTATCGTAATTTCACAAAATAATAAGAAAATCAAACCCGAAGGGGTAATTTATTATTATTATATTTTGAAAATAAACACATACATATAATAGTGGCAGCACTCTTGACAATTTTATATTTTTTGACCACTTAAAGAGAGAAGCATGTCTGGAATCGGGCGACACATGAGCTGTAAGGGCTCAACTTTTGACATGTTGACTGTTGTCTTCTCTGCCATGTCAATCTTGTTTTCACCAACCCTTTCCAACTCAAAGCACTGTATCAACGATCCCAAAGTCAAGATAATTATTCTTTTTGCTAGGCCATCTCCAGGACAAGCTCTCCTTCCCATCCCGAAGGGGATGAACTTGCATGCATCAACTCTGCCTGCAGATTCAAATCTCTCAGGCTTGAAACTCGTAGGATCATCCCACAGTGTAGGGTCTCTATGGAGAGACCATGCGTTTACAAATAATATAGTCCTAGCTGGGACATGGTATCCTCCAATGGTACAGTCGGAGGATGGCATGTGCGGTGGTATAAGCGGTGTCACCGGACATAAACGCAGATTCTCCGAGATGATGCTCTGAAGGTAATTTAGTTTTGCAAAATCTGACTCTTCTATCAAGCGGTCTCCAACTTGAGCGTCCAGTTCTGCTTTAGCTTTCTTCAGCACGTCTGGATGGTTGAGTAGATTGGCTAAAGCCCATTCCATAGATGTAGCAGAAGTGTCTGTTCCCCCAATCAACAACTCCTGCACAAAATACTTAGTGAATTATACCTACCACGCTTGTTAAACTCAAGCCAGCTCCGATCTAAAAGCAAAGATGAGAAGGGTCTACCCGAATGACTTGACAGGTTGATACACAACCCAGAGCCCCGGATTTTAACTTGGGTTAGGTCAGGTTGAGAAAAAAACTTGATGAACTGACATAGCCATGTTTAGTAGGTTTACATAAAATTTGATGAAGTGGTGGAGAGAAAAACAAGTGGCTTTAGGCATCATTTGTGGTTTTGTTTCCGTTTTTAGTGGATGAAACTCTTAAGAAAATGAAAGGGGAGATGATACCAAAAGATTAAACCTTAAGAAAAAAAAACATCATGCGTTTCCTTTTAACAAGTTAAATGATTGAATCAACATAAAGAGGGTTAGATTTGACTAACCAGAATATGGCCTTTGATTATGTCATCAGTGTAGTATTCAGGCTGTTCTTCTTGCAAAGCGAGAAACCGGTTTATCATAGTGTTTCTGTCCCTGTCATCTCGATGCTCATCAACCAGTCCCTGTAAGAACACATCTATCTTCTTACTTAGTCTATCCAACTTCTTCAAGTGGCCTCTAATGTCAACCCACTGCAACATTGGAATCAGATCCCCCACATTTATCATGGAAATACATGCAAAAAACTCTTCCATTATCTCCCTAAAAATCCTGGCCTCTTCAATTTCCTTAACATCTACGCCATAATACCTCTTTCCCGCAACCATTCTCATTATAATATTACTCGTCAGGTCAAAGAGCATGGATCTCAACTCTACCTTAGCATAGTTACCATGCTTGGAAACACCGTGAAGTCTACCCAGTAAGACCATGACTTCCTCTCTTCGGATGCTAAATAACGAAGTGAGGCGTGGAGAGGAGAAGATTTCAAGAGCGTTTATGCGGCGGAGGTTGCGCCAATGGTCGCCGTATTCGACTGTGCCCATGGTGGTGTTGTTGTAGTTTAAGTACTTGCTGACCGAAAAGTGAGGACGGTTGGCCAAGACAATATCGTTCTTGGTGAAACATTCTTCCACAGCCGATGGTGAAGATATGACAACGGCAAGGCGGGAACCGAGTTTGAGAGAGAATATGGGACCGTGTTTTTCTGAGAGGGAGTGGAGTGTTCGATGGAGAGGTTGTTTGAGGAGATGGAGATGGCCAATAATTGGAAGAGCAAAAGGGCTTGGTGGGAGATTACTGATCTTGCCTTGCTTTCTTTTCTGGAGCAAGAACTTGGTTGAAAGAGCAAGAAACACAAAGCATGGAAGAAGAAGAGAGTAGCTAAGGCGTTGCAAGGTACTGTAGTCTTCTTCCATGCTTAACTTGCTTGATTGTTGATCAAGCGGCGATTCTTCCAATGCTTGTCTGTAAGCTTTGGAAACTCAAGGTCCACTTAATTGTACCCGTCAAACAGGGCAGCTGAAGATCCGAGTTCTTGGGTTCCTCATGTCACCTCACATATCAATATATAAACTCTAATATTCTTTTTATTATTTTTAATAGCATTTTTAAATCCTTTTACGTTGTTTTCAACAACTGTACTCAGTAGGTTAACATGTTGACTTTGCACATTTCATATGGTTTTTTTACATAGAAATTTCAGTATCTGTACCTAGGGGCGGAGGCAAGGGGGAGCAGGAGCCCGGGCTTTCCCAAGACATTTTAAAACTTTTCATTAGATAATTAAGTTTGAGCCGGAGGTGTTAACTCTTCTGATCATGCTTGCAATCTTGTCAAATAGGTTAGCCTTTTAGTTTTTATCTTTGCATTTGTTCTGTCTTTTATGGTTGTGTTTCATATATGGTTCCTTTTATTAACTAAGATACACACACTCACAAATTATTTTCCAAGTTATTTATAATAATTTTATTTTATTTTTATATTAAAATAAAAAAAAATGACATGACAAGATTTGATTGATAGAATTTTTTATTTTAAAAAGATGGCTTTATTAAGAGTAATTAAATGTAACTTTACTTTTAATTTTTTATTTACTCTTAACCAATATGAAAAGAAAAAAATATAATGTCAATACTTTGTGTAGCTCTAATATAAATATTACAGTCGATAAAAACACAAATCATGAATAAATATTTTCTACAAAAAAATTAAAATAGAGCCACCAATTAATTTATCTTTCATCAAATAAAATAAGGTAACTTAAATTTAAAATTTATTTTTATTTTATTTTGAGATGTTTGTTAATAATTTGGTGAGTTTTTTTTTTTAATTCTACTATTTTTACTTATTTTTTTTTCTCAAATATGCTTGTTCTACCAATTATATGTTTTTGAATTCAGACTGTACCAATTATTGTTATTTCCTTCATGATGGAAAATAGAAATCTTTGCAAAAAAAACTTATTAAAACACCAAATTCCAAGTTTTCCATCGTCCAATAAATAATTTTTTTAATTAAATTGCAATATTATTCAGTCAATGTTTAACTTATTCAATAAAACGGGAGAATAAATTGAATATTTTTAGTTGTCCATGATTTGATGAGATTAGTTCCTTTATATCACATCAGTTGTTTAATCAACAATATCCCATTTACATCTTCACTATCAACATGGATTGCGTTACACAATGGGTTACATTAAAAAAAATGTCTAGGTTACAAGAAAGCTATATAAACTATAATATTCTTTATATATATATATATATATATATATATATAAACTATAATATTCAATATATATATAAACTATAATATTCTTTTTATTATTTTTAATAGCATTTTTAAATTATTTTACGTTGTTTTCAATGTTAATGATCAGGAGGTTATCATGTTGACATTTCATATGGTTTTTTTACACACAAATTTCAATAATTGTACCAAGTATTGTTATTTCCTTCACTATAAACATCTTTGCTAATAACTTATTAAAACACCAAATAATTATTTTAAATCAAATTGCAATATTCTTCGGTCAATGATTAACTTCTTCAATAAAACGGGAGAATAAATTGAATATTTTTAGTTGTCCATGATTTGGTGAGATTAGTTCCTTTATATCACACCAGTTGTTTAATCAACAAAATCCCATTTAGATCTTCACTATCAACATGGATTGCGTTACACAATGGGTTACATTAATCAAATTGCAATATTTTTCGGTCAATGTTTAGCTTATTCAATAAAACGGGAGAATAAATTGGTTACACAATGGGTTACAATAAAAAAAAAATGCCTACGTTACAAGAAAGCTTTTTAGTGAGAAATGGGTTAATCATGAAATCTCCTAATTGGTTTGCTTAGGTAACCTATGTTTCAAATCAAATAGTTTCAGAGTTGTTTAGATATAATGCTGTCGACTCGGCTAGTTTAAAAGCAAGTTGGATGAGTGGTATAAATATAGTTTAATTTTTAATATAAATCTTGAGGTGATATAATTTTTTTAAAAACTATTTAAAACTATTGAGACTATTATAAAATGTATAACATGTATATCTCTGAATAGAAAATTAATGTAGGATTATTCTAATGTTGTAATCCCTACAGTTATTGCCGTGTTCTGCCCTACATATACAAATAGGAAAGGTTGGCTAAGGCTAACCTAAGTCATTTTGTTATTCTCAACTTGGTATCAAAGCTCTAAATAAATTAAAACACCTCTTCTCCTCTCTGCAATGAATTCCTCCCAGCTGGCAGCCATCTCTCCCTCTGCAGCAGCACCGGTGGTGCCATCCTCATCTCTTGCCGCAACACCACCTTCTTCTTCAGCTTCGGTTCTGCAGTGGCCACAACTTACAGATGTTGGCCATGCTCTTTTCAACCCCAATAATGCTCCTCTGCTGCCGTCCTCTTCTGTAGAAGCCACTGCAGCTTCTACAGTGGCAATCGTGTCTCTCTCCCACACTCATTAGGTAATTTCTTTGAAACTGACAAACACTAATTATCTGTATTGGCAAATGCAGATGAAATCGTATCTTCTAAGCTAAGGAGTTTTCAGCTTTTTTGATGGTTCAAACTCCTGCCCTTCTCCACATATTCTTGCTGCTGATGGTGTCTCTATTTAGGTATCTTAACACTTTCTTTGTTGGAAACAACAGGACCAACTCATTCTAAGTGCCTTGCTCTCTTCGTTATCCATGGAAGTTCTTCATCTTGTTGTTGATTGTCCAACCTCATGCTCTGTTGGCACACACTTGAGCAAGCTCTAGCTTCCACATCCAATTCCCGTATTATGCAACTTCATGGCTCTCTTCAAGACCTTTGACAAGATGATGAATTGGTAACTCAATTTCTGAAAAAAGCTAAGGCTTTATTTGATGATCTAGTAGCTGTTGGCCGACCTATTTCGCTAGCAGATTTCAACTTATATGTGTTTCGTGGCCTTCGCGGAGAATTTAAGGACTTAGTGACAAGTCTTGTTACAAGGGCAGATCCTCTTCCATATGTAGATTTTCTTAGTCATTTTCTAGCACATGAATTTATTCTTAAATCCTCCCATTTATCCATGGGGTCTACTGTAGTTCATGCACCCTTGTTGCCCACGCTGAACATCCCTCCTTTAGCACTTATCTCTCACCGTTAGCCATCAGCCTGCTGTTTAGTTTGGTTGAAATAGGGGCCATTTTAATGGCAGCTAACATCCTCAACAGTTCAATCACAAAGGGCCTCGCAATTCTGGTTCCAGGCCTCAATTTCACAGCTTCCACAACACTCCCAGCAACGACAACAGACAAAGCAACTGGTAGGGAAATTGGCAGCGCAGTAGGGGATCCAATTCCCACTGCAAGTTATGTCAAGCTTTTAGACATACTGCTTCTCAGTGCTTCTAACTTCAGCCATGCGGTTACGATTTGCAGCATAGTGCCAATCTGGCACTGCATAATCCTGCAGGTCCTGCTGAATGGTTTTCGGACACCGGTGCAAATCAACATCTCACACCTGACCTTGCAACCTTGACTGCTTCAGAACCATACAATGGTAATGATAATTTGCATGTTGGTGATGGTAAGGGACATCCCATATCTCATATCGGTTATACCAAACTGTATACCCCACATAGTTTGTTCACTTTATCTAATGTCCTTCATGTTCCTGCAATCACGAAACCCCTGCTTTCTGTTAAGAAATTTTGTCTCGATAATAATGTTTATTTTGAATTTCACCCTTTTCTGTTTTATGTCAAGGATCTCAACACCAATGAAGTACTCCTCTCAGGACAGAGTAAAGATGGTCTCTATACTATGTCCAGGTTTAGGTCTTTCATCCCATCAGTTCCTCAAGCCTATTAGTCTCTCTGTATTTCTACTTCTGCTGATTTGTGGCATCGTCGCCTAGGTCATCCTACCTCTCAAATTTTTCAACTTTTAGTCTTGAAAAATAAGATTATTTGTAACAACAAACATGTTAATTTTCAATGTCAAAGTTGTCCCTTAGGAAAATCATCGCGTTTGTCTTTAAGACCTATTGGTCACAAAAACTTATGCTCCACTTGAATTAATTTAGTGATGTATGGGGCCCTGCTCCTCTTTTTTCTTTGGATGGTTATTGTTATTTTGTTATCTTTCTTGATGCACACACAAAATATATATGGTTTTATCCCTTGTTGCCAAATCTGATGTTTATTCTATTTTTCATCAATTTCAAACTCTTGTCGATGATCAATTTTCATTAAAAATAAAATTTGTTCAAATTGATTGGGGCGGTGAATATCGCAAACTCTCCACTTTCTTTTAGACCATTGGTATTCATCAATATCCTCACACTCACGAACAAAATGAAACAGTAGAAAGTTGTCATAGGCATATTGTGAAAACCGGTCTTACTCTTCTAGGACAATGTAAAGCTCCATTCCCCTTTTGGAATTATGGTTTTGACACTTCGGTTTATCTCATCAATTGCATGCCTACTCTTTTTCTTGCAAATCGATATGCTTTTGATTGTTTGTTTCAACGGTCTCCTGATTATCATTTTTTGCTTACTTTTGGATGTCTCTATTTTTCTTTTTTGTGTCCCTATAATAATCATAAATTGGATTTTCAGTCTTCTCCACGTGTTTTTTTTTGCTACAATTCCTCTCACCTTGGTTATTGGTGTTTTGACATTGAATCTCATTGCATGCATATCTCCCGTCATGTTTGTTTTAATCAACATGTTTTTCTATTCGATAATTCTGAACAGATTGCACATGTCTCAGCTCAAAACCACACACCATCTCCTGCTATCATCCTCCCAAATTTGACCCACTCCCCATTGTTCACCGATCATGACACAACCCATCCCACCTTTGCCTTTGCCTTTGGCTTGCATTCACTTCCTACCGAAACACCATAGCCTCTACCTTTCCCTTGCCGATCACCACATGAATCTTTATCTCACCATTTTGTTGCAGGTACAGGTTGTAGATTAGTTTTCCTTGCACTCCAGCACGATGTCTCTACTAGTACTGGGAAACCCTCTGGTCCTCCTCTGCTTCCCCTTATTCTACCAGTCACCCGGCTTTTGTAGACTTTGTCTCTACTGCCAGCCCTGTTGTTGCTGCTAGCCCTCTGTTTGTGGCAGCTTCTTCCCTGACTTCTTCACCTGGTCTGAATCTAGTGGTTGATCTCTCTGGTTATCCACTACAACAGGACACCTTCGTGACACCTACCTCTCCTACATCAACACCGTTTCTCAGTCGCCACCCTACGGTCCTTAGACCGCGACAGCCCAAAACTGCAAATATGGTGGCCTCTACTTCAGTTGATACAGCTGCCACCCAGGTATTGCTATCTCCTTCTTCTGAACCTATTACCTTCTCTGATGCAGATAAATATGTTGCTTGGTGTTGGTACCTAATTTTGACCTATCTTTTTGATAAAATTTTCAAAAAAATCCAAAAATAACGAAAAACAATGAAAATCCAAAAAATACATTTTTAATACATTTGCATCATTTTTAGCATTTTTAGCATCGTCTCAAAGGAATTTAAATTTTCAAGGATCTTTGGAACTCGTTCGACTTTTAACGCATTATTTTTAAAATCATCGATTTTCCTTGATCGAGTCAATGTTGATAAGAAAAATCAAATTTACAAAAAAAAAAAGAAGTTGAGGGACTAATTTTGGAGACCTAGCAATATATTTACCTATAAATAGGAGTTTCCAACACCTATACAAGGGGGGATTTTGAAATATTAGGAAAAACACAAAAAAAAACCCTAACCCTAAACCCATATCTCTCAAAGCCAGCCACGGCCCCCCCTCCAGTGTCTTGGCCTCATATGAACCAACCTTTCCTTTCTCCACAGACCAGTCTTAGCTTCTTCTCCAAAACCACAACAGCCGCACACTCTCCCCTCCCTTTGAAACCAAACCAGAGCCTCTCACTCACCCCCTCATCAAACACAAACCTTCAGCTCATCACCAGGAGCCCCACATTCCCCCCTGCCTAATGCCATTTCCTTTCCTTCTCTCTCTTGACAAAAAATACTCACCAGAACCAGCCAGTGTTGTCGGCCCCCTCCTTCAAGATTCTTGGTTCCCTTCCCTCTCAATAACCATTCCTATAAATTTAACGTGACAGACCCAACAATACCCTTTCTTCCCTGGACGACCGAACACAACAACAACCTCGCTCTTTGCTTCATCTCCTTCAACCTGCCAGCAGCACACCACAGAGCCGTCCCCACCGTCTACTCAGACCTACGGTCTCCCTCATCTGGCCAACACAACAAACCTACCCGTCTTCTGCCTCCCACAACAAAATCGGCCCCGTAATAGCTTCTTCCTCACGCATGGCTGCACCTGCAGCTCCGGCCTTCATCACTCCTTCCTCAGCCACCAGATCTGCCGCTTGAAGAAGAAAGAAAGAACAACAAGACCAAAATAGAGCAACAGATCTACACAAAAGAAAATTTAAAATCAACTGGTTGTTGGGATTTTACTATTTGTGTAGGTCACCGCCGACGAAGAAGAAGGGAGGAAGTCGTTTTGGATCTCCCTTGCTGTCTGATTTTTTGCAGCGGCACATGAACCCATGCGTTGTTAGTGATGGTGGCGCATGGAGAAGACGCGCCGCCACTGTTTCCGTGACCCAAAAGCCTTCTAGCACCATTCATGTGGCTGTATTGTTCCTGATTCTGTTTTAGGGGTTGTTTCTTGTAACTTTTTAAATTGTTTAATGTAATTTTTGTTTAGTTTTTGAATTTTTTACAATTTGTAGTGTGGATGTAAAAAAAAGAAAAAACAAAAAACATAGTGAAAATGAATGTGTTGTTTGTATTTTTTTTATGAAGGTTTTTTATGATAAAATTGTAAAGAATAAAGAATAATTTAATATTTTGATTTGTTCACGGTCAAAAATTATGAACTTACACGTAAGTCGTATTTCTAATATCCGAGAAAAAGATAAAATTTTTAAAACTTCTTTAACACATCAAAGCCACGAAGCAGCTTACCTCTAGTAGGGTGCGTTGGGGGTGCTAATACCTTCTCTAACTATAACCAGTCCCTTAGCCATGAATCTCTAACAAGATCAATACATTTGGGTTTCCTAGCGCCCTCAATTAAATAATAGGTGGCAAATCCAACGAACCAATCAAACAAAGCAAAAAAATCACCAAATGACATAGCGCGGTGACGTACGACACTTGGCATGATGCTATGTATGATGAGATCAAGGCATTGCATTCTAATCACTCTTGTTCCCTAGTGCCCTTTCATCCTTTGATGAATGTTGTTGGCAGTCGATGAGTATATTGGATCAAACATCGTGTTGATGGCAGCATTGAATGTTATAAAACCCGTCTAGTTGCTAGAGGCTTTACCCTGTAGTTACCTATTTTTGGGTTCCCCACAAAAAAAAAATAATACAAATACATATAAAAAATATATATATATTCGGAAGGAATAAAAACAAAAAAGGAGAACTCCCATAAAATGGCTAGAAATTGGTTGAGGAGGTTTAGAAATACAAGAATTGAAATTTGACATTATATTTTTGACTAATGAAAGCCCTGTTGACAAAGAAAATTCAAGTTGAGGAAGAAAAGTTCAAAATCAGATGTTTACGGACTCAATTAAATTTTATCTAAGGTTTAATTAAATTTATGGAGGGTTGGATTGTAAGAAAAATTGATTTTAAGTCAATTTAGGCTTTTATTGGAAGAAATTAAAGTTCTGGAGTTCAATTATAATTTTTAAAAGTTGATTTGTTCAAATCAGGGGCTTAATTGCATAAGTATTGAAGTTTGATGGCCAATTAGGGATTTAATTGAAACAATCCGAAACTAAGGACCAAATCAGAAAAGGTGCTAAACTCAAGGGGTCTAATTACAATTTTCTGGGGGGCTTGATTACAAAATTACATAAACATTCAAGGATCAAATCGGAAATATTATTTAAAACTGCAAAACGACGCCCTTTCGCTCAACATTGTTCACTGTCTTCTTCAAAAGACGTTACATTGCAGCTGGTAAATATTACAGATACTTCCGTAAAAATATTATTTAAAGCTTGGACTCTGGTGCTAGTAAATATTCAACTACGGATACTTCTAACTCTGGTGTTGGTAAATATTACGTAGATATAAAAAAAGAATTTTAATTAGTATTTTTATTCTTGACTCTAGTATCAGTGAATAAACAAATAAAATAAATTTATTTTTACGCATACATAATTTTTTTATGCAGCTAAATAAAATTAAAATACAATAAAATAAAATAAATTTACATCAGTATTTTTATTCCTAACTCTAGCATCAATGAATAAACCAATATATTTTCTTTTTTGCATGCACATTTTTTTTTATGTAACTAAATAAAATCCAATGAAATAAATTTGAATTGGTATTTTTATTCTGACTTTGACATCAATAAATAAAAACAATAAATTCATATTTATATTTTTTTTATTTATACATACAAATTTTTGGTTTTTTTTTTTTTTTTATTCCCAAGCCAATGACCTGGCTGGGCAAAACGAAAAGCACTCCGAAGGTAATTAAATTACCTTCACACAACTCTTGTAACAATTCAATTTCAAATGAAAATGCAAATTGGGATGAGGGGCGTACCTGCTTCTAGGAACGGCGAAGATGGTTGTAGCGTGGTGGTGCCTCTCGTTTGCTTAAGACCTTTCCTTCTGCTTTCCTTTGCTTCTATGCCCACCGTCTGCTTTTGTTTTCCAATAGCTTTTGAGATGATGAAGGAACTAAGAAAATGATGAAGACGCTGGCTGGATTTAATTTGACTGATTTTTGGGTTGTTCTTTTTCTGCAGGAACGAAGGCAATCGTTGTTCCTCTACTTTTCTCTCCTTCTCTTCTCTGTGTGTATTTTTTTGCTCTCTTTCTAGGTTTGTTTTCTTGTCAGCTCTCCCCTGTTTCATTCTTCCCCCCTTTACTCTGTTTCAGTTCGTCCTTTTATAAAGCTCTAGATGCTTGCCCCCAAACCAGTCTTGCCTTTGCAGGCTGTTAATCAATCCACGAATGAGATCGGGGGCAAGAAACTTGGTCCACGATTCAGACTGAAAGCACTGCACCTTTTCTAGCTCCCCTGTTGAATCGAGATGAAGAAGACGAGCACGACTGTTCAACTCAGCAACGGTGCTGTTTCAGCAGAAATGAACATTTTCATTTTGGCCCCTGAACTTTTGGAAATTTAACAATTGGGTCCCTGATTTCATTAATCAAACAATTTTAAGTTCAATTAAGTCCCTAAACTTTCAATTTATATTGTCTTTGCCCAAATTTCAATTTATTCCTCATTTTTATCATTTCACACATTTGTTTTTTAATAAAATAGAAGGAGTAAAAAATTGGGTTATGACAATACTAAAGGGCTTTAAATCCCACACTGAAAAAATAATTTATTTTTTATGAATATAGAGTATATATATTAAAGAGCTTTAAATCCCACATTGAAAATATATTATGTTCCTTTTAAGTTGAAGTATTTAAATCAAAAAGTTTATTTTCCCACATTAAAAAAATATAACTTTTTTCTTGTGAACATAGAGTATATATACGAAAAGGTTTCAAATCCCTCATTGAGAAAATAACTTTTTTTCTTGGGAACATAAAGTAAATATACTAAAGGGTTTAAAACCCTACATTGAAAAAACATAACTTTTTTCTTGTGAACATAAAGTATATATATGAAAGGGCTTTAAATCCCACATTGAAAAAATAACTTTTTCCTTGGAAACATAAAGTATATATATTAAAAGGTTTTAAACCCCACATTGAAAAGATACTATGATATTATCCTTTTAAGTTGAACTATTTAAACCAAAAAGTTTTATATTCCACATTGAAATAATATAACTTTTTTCTTGTAAACATAGAGTATATACGAAAGGGCTTCAAATCCCACATTGAGAAAATAACTTTTTTCTTGGGAACATAAAGTATATATACTAAAGGGTTTAAAATCCCACATTGAAAAAACATAACTTTTTTCTTGTGAACATAAAGTATATATACGAAAGGACTTAAAATTCCACATTGAAAAAATAAAACATTTTACTAATACTTATATAGTGAACTTTCAAAAGTGTTAATAACCATATAAAAAAATATGAAAAAGAGGGTATAAGAGAAAAACCACATTTGAAAAAAAAAAAAAACATCGGGTCTCGTCCGGGTTCGCCTAGGTCATGGATCGACCCCTCGGGTCGACCGGGTTTTGCCAAGTTGTTGCACCTGTCACTCTTTTAACAAACCCAGATCGGTCCAACCATCGGGTTGACTTGCCACTCTGAGTTTAATAATTGTGCTTGCACCACGCCTGACCCAAGACTTTTGGTCCTTCGTTTGGACCGAATCTCTTAGGTCTTACATCAAGATCCAAGGCTAATGGATCCTGCTTCAAGGCCCAATGCTCTTAGGTCCAGCGTCAGGATCCAAGGCTAATGAGTCTTGCGCTAGGACCTAATTCTCTCAGGTCTGGTGTCAGGATATAGGGCTAATGGGTCCTGCATCAAGACCCAAGGTTCTTGGGTCTAAGGTTTCTAAATATAATTATTTATATTATAAATATTATTATTTTTATTATCATTAAAAATATTATTATAAAAAATATTATTATTTTTATTATAATTAAAAGTATTAATATTAAAAATAGTATTATATGTGATATAAATATTATTATTTTTTTATCAATAATAATCCATTTTAGATTTCCACTAAGTTATCTTCCACAGGTGGATAAAAAATAAATTACATAAAAAAAATATTAGTTATCTACTTACTTTTTCATGGAAATAAAAAATAAATATATAGATTTTTTCAATACATTTTTAACATTAAAAACATTATAATAGTAGATAAAAAAGCTGATATGTATTTAATTAGAAAATTTGATAATCCACATTTATTATTATTGTTGTTACCTAATTTTTGACCCATCTTTTTGATAAAATTTTTGAAAAATCCAAAAATTATATATATATATATATATATATATATATATTTTTTAATATCTTTGTATTGTTTTTTTTAGCATTTTCAATATCGTCTGAAAAATAATTTAAATTTTCAAAGGTCTTTCGAACACGTTTGACTTTTCAAACGTTATTTTTAAAATAATTGGTTTTCCTCATTTGAGTTGTTGCACGTCCCCCACGTGGTGTCTGATGGTGATTTTTTTTGTTTGTTTTGTTTTATTGGTTTTTTGGAGTTACCACCTAGTATTATGGTCACTAGAAAACCTAACTGGTCTTTTAGAGATTCTAATGTAAGGTACCGGTTGCGTAAAGGGAAGGTATTAACACCCCTAGTATGCCCTACCTAAGATAAGTTGCTTGGTGTATAGTTGGCCTTATAATTACTATGATATTGGTGTTTTCTAATCCCATCAGTTTTTCTAGGATACATTTTGCTATGATGAACAAATTCGAACTTAAAGTCTAAAAAGAAAGAAACCTTGGTCAATGTGGATCACACCCTTAGATGTGTCTATAAAGTATCAAGGAGAACCAATGCAGATCTCTTGAAATCTTTGTTTGATTCAGACTAAACTTATTAAGATAGAAATCCAAGGAGATTCCATGTGCTTTAAAAGCTCAATTTTCCCTTCATATTCCAAAAGTTTGCGACTCATAAATCGCAAGGAGGAGGGATAAAAATTTAGAAATCTAGGGCGCTTTAAAAGCCTATTTTTGCCGTAGTGTTTTATACTCTCACGGCTTGTAAACCACGGAGTAAAAAAAATTGAAATGTCCTCAATTATAATCAAGGGTTCTTTCAAGGATGTGTGATGACTTATTATCCTTAGAAAATTATTTTGGATATTTACCACTTAGGGTTTCTTTATCCAAATATTAACAGTGAATAATAACAAGTTGTTCCCATTAAATATTTTGGATATTCATCCCTTTGAGATTTTTTTATCCAAACATTAACAGTGATGAATTCCCCCCCAAAATAAGATTTTTTATTTTTTTGGAACATTGGCCAATACAAGAAAACATATATATATATATATATATATATATATATATATATATATATTTGTCACATTGCGTCAAAAACCGGGTATTCTAAATACGAGATTTCTATTTTTACAATACAAAAAAAAAAAACACACACATACACAAACAAAATAAATACACATGCATTGCCCGGTTACTGTTAAGTGAATTAAATTTCATTTGAATAGTAACAAGTGCAACTAAGAATGCATGCAAAAGCTGGGAATAAAAGACAGCTTACCTGGTCTGCTGGCAATGCTTTTTATTTTAGTCCTCCGTTGTCTGCATTCATCTGGCATTCTCCTGTGTTGCTTGCCTCTTTCTCCTTTCTTCTCCCTATTTTCTTCTCTTCTCTTTCCATTCTTCTCTGTTCTGCTTTCCTTTTCTTCAAAGCTGGCGCTGAGACGAACGAAGACGACAAGTGCTGAAGCTTCTGCACTCAACCAATGGTTGCCGCTTCTGGGGACAGCGAAAGCGATGGCCACGCCAGTTTTGGTCTCTGTTGTTTTCTCCTTCTACTGATGCTTTCTCTCGAGATGATGAAGATGATGGTGATGAAGGCGTGTTGTTTTGGTGGAGTTGTCGCCCTTGCCTCTATGTTTTCCTTGCTTTCGACAATGTCGTTCTTATGGCTTTCTCTGCCCTGCCTCTCTCACATTTCTTCTTGTCTTTGTTTTCTTGTTTTTCTCTGTTCTCTCCTTTCTTTTTCTGCCTGGCTTCCCTTCCTCTTTTTTACCTTTTCACAGTAACAAACAAAAACTACTTTTGTTTTCTGCGTTTTTACTCCCTGCCTCTCTTGCATTTTTCTTCTCTGTCTTAGGCTGATTTTTTCTGCTCTTTTCTCTCTGTTTTTCTTGCTCTTTTCTCTCCATTTTCTCCTCCTTTTATAGGTAATTAAAGGGGCTTATATATAGTCTAACATATCTCTATTTAGGAAAGATTTAATGCATTAATTCTAGGATGCAAATCCCTACTGATTTGCAGTAAAAAAACGCAAAAAGGAAACTACAATATTCTGATTTTGATTTTGTGCTCATGTCTGATTTCTTTCCAGTTTTAAGGGATGGTGTGGCTCTTTTCTTTCCGTCCATAGAGCCAGTTGCTCCCATTGAAATGAGGTAATAAAAACGTGATCTGCAGCTCTCCATTCAAGCGAGAGAAACATGGAAGTCAAACAAGAAATTTCAGATAAAAAGGAAAGAAAGAAAACAACTAGTTATGCAGGTAAATGTGTTTTCTTCAATGTCTTCCTTCGGCAAAATTCCTTTCTATTTTTTATCTTCAATTGTCCTCCTTATTTTAGCACCTTTTCCATTTGGTCCTTGGTCCAAAAAGGATTCAAATTGGCTTGCAATTGCTTTTCAATCTTTAAGCATCTTGCAATTGTGTCCCTGCAAACTCGGGCAAAAAAAATCCTTCTTGCGGCAAGAATCTCTACTTCCACACTAGATATTCAAATAGGAATATCTTGAGCTTCTGATATTGAAATCAAGCGATTCAAAAGCCTAAATTTATCTACGCGTCTAGGACTATAACTTTGATGAAGGAGTTAAAGTGAGATAAAATCATTTTAGAGAATTGAATCTAGCAGTAATCTGGTTGGTCAAAAAGGGTCTCCTGGTCTAATTTAGAAACTGACAATGCCGAGCGTCCCGATATGACTGAGAGTATGAACTAAGAACAAAAATCACAAAATTTATAATGGAAATAGAGTTTTTTTTAGTTTGAACTTGGGTCAATATCCTTCTCGCAGCAAAATTCTCTACCTTTATGTTAGATATTCAAACATGAATATCTCGAGCTTCTGATATCAAAATCAAGCTATTCAAAAGCCCAAATCCATCTCTGTGTCTAGGACTACAACTTTAATGAAGGCGTCAAAGTGAGATAAAATCATTTTAGAGAACAGAATATGGCAGTAATCTAGTTGGTCTAAAAGGATCTCTGGGTCTAATTCAGAAATTGACAATGTCGAGCGTCCCAATATGACTGAGAGTATGAACTAAGAACAAAAATCACAAAATTTATGATGGAAATAGAGTATTTTAGTGCAAACTCGGGTCAATATCCTTCTTGTGGCAGAACTCTCTGCCTTCTCGTTAGATATTGAAACTGGAATATCTTGAGCTTCTGATATCAAAATCAAATGATTCAAAAGCCCAAAATTATCTACATGTCTAGGATTACAACTTTGATGAAGGAGTCGAAGTGAAATAAAATTGTTTTAGAGAATAGAATCTGGCAGTAATCTAGTTTGTCAAAAGGTTCTTGATCTGACAATGCTGAGCATCCAAATCTGACTGAGAATCTGCCCTAAGAACAATGATCCCTATGACCTAATAAAGGTGTAGGTTAATTTTTCAACATGTCATGAGCGACAGAATATTGCTAGGATGGTCAGATATCGTACAAAACCAAGTCAGAATCAGAGCCTAAGTTGGAACAAAAAATTACGACAACAGCAGAACCATTTTTTTTAGTCCAAATTCTGAGGGATTTATCCAACCTTAAAGACCAGATAAAGAAAGAATGAATTTAGCATTATGAAGACTCCTGATCAATTTAAGAAAACCTGATGATTTTGGTAGCAAAGGGGAAGCATAAAAAGAGCAGAAAATAGCTCAAACAAGGTTTCGAAAAAAATATATTTATTTCTCTGCTTTTGTCAATCTTCTAACAAACATGAGCTAAACTTCTACACTCAGTTCAAAGAGATGTACACCATCTCCAGCATGTGAGGTCTAAAATTGAGTAACAACATGAGTCAATGTTGATATTGCTCGTTTTTAAAAAATACAAGAAAAATCAAAATTTACAAAAAAAAAAACAAAGAAAGTTGAGGGACCAATTTTGAGGCCCAAACAACATTTTACTCGGCCAACTTCCCCCTCCTTTTTGAAAAAAACCAGAAGACCAAGGCAACCACCCCTGATCTCCTACATCCCTCTCTTGGCCGCGCCTCTATTTCAACTGAAAATCAAAGAGCCCTTCCCCGCACAAGCCTCTATTTTCCCCTCTCAACACCGTCCTCATGATCGTCAGCCGTAGCAGCGTCGTCCTCACCGGAGATCTAGTGGCTGATAGATCTTCCTTCTTCAACCTGCCTTTAACAGTGCCCATAGACCAGCCTATAACAGCACCCACAACCATAGCCCTTCACCAGAATCTCTCTCACTTGGCCAGCCACGACCTCCATCTCCACCACCCGCCGCCCAACATTTGTTCCTCGTTACTGCAAGCTACCTGAAGCAGAGGAGAAGATGGCTAAGCCCAAAGAACTGATTTGAGAAAGAAGAAAGTGAAGCAGATTAGAATCGAAAGCATAAGAAAATAGATCTAAAAAAATAACTAAAAAAGTTGCTTGTGCCTTTTCTTTTGGTTGCGGGTGACAGGGATCTTCACCGCCGGCGAGGAAGGGAAGGAGGAGGGACGCCAAGCCAGATCCACCCATCTTCCCTTTTGTGGCGGCGGCTCGTGGAGGAGACCCCCTGCCACTGTTCCTGCGGTTGCAGAAGGTCTTCCCTGTAATTTCTGGAGTTTTAGGGGCTATTTTGTAAATTTTATAATTTGTAGTGTGGATGTACAAAAAAAAGAACAGAAAAAGAAATGAAAAAAATTGTGAAAGTGAATGTCTTGTTTGTATTTTGTTTATGAATGTTTTTTTTAATGATAAAATTGCAAAAAATAAACAAGAATTTAATATTTTAATTTGCTCACGATTAAGGATTATGAACTTACACGTAAGTCGTATTTCTAATATTCGATGAAAGAATAAAATTTTTAAAACCTCTTTAACACATCAAAGCCACGAAGTAGCTTACCTTAGGTAGGGTGCGTTAGGGGTGCTAATACCTTCCATAACCACAACCAGTCCCTTACCCGTGAATCTCTAACAAGACCAGTACACCCGGGGTTTCCTAGTAGCTCTTAATTAAATATTAGGTGGCGACTCTTAATGAATCAATCAAGTGAACAAAAAATCACTAGCTGACGCGACCCGGGTGACATGCGATAGCATGGCGACTCCACTGGGGAAGGTATTGTTTATGAAAATATTGGACTAAGCTTTGTATATTTGATGTCTTTAAGTTTTTGCTTTTTTGTGTACTTTTTGTTAATGTATTTTCCAAGCATTTGATAGAATTGATTCATGCATCACTTGTTTTGATATTTGAAAGCACACACAAGCTTCTAGGTTAGGTGGGGAATTAACGATCTACCCCAGGACTATTGGTCATGGTTCAGATGCGTGAAACACCCAACTCATATCTGAGTGCCTGCTTGGTAATGGTGGGTATACGTACCCTAACCATTTCTTGCAATGCCCCTATACTGTCTTTACGAAGATCGTCACTAGGCACATATGAGACCCTTTTAAGACTAGGTAGAAAATCTACCCATGTTCACATAATGAATAGAACATGTCCTTAGGTTGTATGTGCTATCATTATTTGCATCAGGGCAAACCCTTCTTGAAGCATCTTGAACTCAAGACTTATGGGTGACACAATAGTCGTCACTTAGAAAATTTTCATTGTAAAGTTTGGGCAAGAATCAAGATTTTTGTTTCATCATACAAGAGTTACGACCATATGTCATTCCTCGAAGGGCGAGTTCATCATATAGATTACATGCTCATACATTTATCATGCATGCATCGAGATGAAAAGTAGGTTCTCTAACCCAAGGTCTACTACACTGGAATGAGAAAACTTGAGAATGGGATCCGATAAGGCTTTTTGTCAAAAGGAAATTGAGAGCATCAAATATGAAGTAGCTAAACTCAATCTACTTGAACAAGTGCTAAACTTCAAGAGTGGAAAGGGAATGTCTGCATAGCCTCCTGTGGAAGTACTGTCAGTCCATGTCCCACATAAGGAAAATATCATTAACTTTTCTCCTCAACACTCCACTAGTAGGGGCTATAAACACTGAAGTGGCGCCACCTCTCTTCAGTTATGAACAGCAACAACAACGCCTTCAGTAATCAACAAAAGACAATCTCCTTTTTGGTTCAGCTGCACTGTTAATTGTTCACCGGCTCCACATCTTGTAATGGCACCCAATAGTTGTCAGCCTTTCACGATATGTGCAAAAGCCTTCTTTCTAGCCACATCTGCTATGAACTCCATTCTAGTCCAGCAACATAAGATGTTGGTTTGAAAAACATGACTTTACATGGAACTTTAACGTAGCAGAGCTCTCTCAACAGAGATCTGTTTATGGACCTACCAGTGGAGAATCCAAGAAGGAATGCAATAGTTTCAGATCATCTACAATTTTATCCTAAGAGTGTCATCATTAAAACACAGAAGTAGAGAGAAGATACATGTCTAGACTAAAAAACATGAAGAAGACTGAAACTTCAACAGAGTAGAACTCCCTCTATTGGTGCTTGCTTGTTGCACCACCGGTGAGGAATCGAAGAGGAGACATCATAGTTTTAGATTCATCAGTTTCTCTTCTAGTAGAGACAATGTGTGATTCCATACGTCGGCAGTGGCGATGTTGCGCGCTACCAAGATACCTAACAACCTTGAAAGGTTTCCACCAATCTTCAAACAACCACAACAAGCATAAAAGATTGGCATAAGATTGTGAGGATTGCTAAATAATGAAGTGAGGCGAGCAGGGGATAAGATTTCAAGAGCGCTTATGCGGCGAAGGTTGCGCCAATGGTCACCGTATTCGACTGTGCCCATGGTGGTGTTGTTGTAGTTTAAGTACTTGCTGACCAAAAAGTGAGGACGGTTGGCCAAGACAATATCGTTCTTGGTGAAACATTCTTCCACAGCCGATGGTGAAGATATGACAACGGCAAGGCGGGAACCTAGTTTGACAGAGAATATGGGACCGTGTTTTTCTGAGAGGGAGTGGAGTGTTCGCTGGATAGGTTGTTTGAGGAGATGGAGATGGCCTATAATTGGAAGAGCAAAAGGGCTTGGTGGGAGATTACTGATCTTGCCTTGATTTCTTTTCTGGAGCAAGAACTTGGTTGAAAGAACAAGAAACGCAAAGCATGGAAGAAGAAGAGAGTAGCAAAGGCGTTGCAAGGTACTGTAGTCTTCTTCCATGCTTAAGCGGAGATTGTTGATCAAGTTGCAGATAGCCAACCCTCCATTTTTCTCAATCTAAGAACTAGCTTGCTAAGCAGGATTCCTTATCAATGCTTGTATGTAAGCTTTGAAAACTCAAGGTCCACTTAACTGTAGCCGTCAAACAGGGCAGCTGAAGGTCCGAGTTCTTGGGTTCCTCATGTCAACTCATATATCAATATATTAAACTCTAATATTCTTTTTATTATTTTTAATAGCATTTTTAAATTCTCTGACGTTGTTTTCAACGTTAATCAGGAGGTTATCATGTTGACTTTGCACATCTCATATGGTTTTTTTACATACAAATTTCAATAATTGTACCAATTATTCTTATTTCCTTCACGATGGCAAAATAAAAGTCTTTGCAAAAAAACTTATTAAATTCCACGTTTTCTACAGTCCAATAAATAATTATTTTTAATCAAATTGTAATATTCTTCAGTCCAAATCAATAAAACGGGAGAATAGATTGAATATTTTTAGTTGTCAATGATTTGAGATTATTTCCTCTATATCACACCAGTTGTTTAATTAACAATATCCCATTTAGATCTTCACTATCAACATGGATTGCAATATATTTCCTTTATATCACACCAGGTCACGACTCGTGACCTAGGTTATAAACTTTATTAATTTTATTGTATTTTAGACTATTTTTTATTTAATTATATAAAAAAACATTTGCTCGTGAAATCGAGTATCAACTCTATGACAAGAGATTTGCTTGAGATTTCGATAGCTCCATACAAAGTAACTCAAAACAAATTATGAAGCTCGATTCTAAATCAACCGAAATTAATTAGACAAATATGTGACCTGAACTTTTTTTTTAGATCACGGTAAACCAACAAATATCAAACTCAAATAATTATGTTCTCGAATTAAAAATCAATAAAATATTAAAGAATAAAATTTAAAAAAAAATTCATTCAGAAAAATCAATAAAGATCCAATTGTCAAGGATCAAAATGAAAACAAAACCAATAAAAAAGGCTTGCATGTGAGGGCATGGTTGGCCTAGTGCGTCTAGGCCTCTGAAAAAAGACCCAAAGGTGCAGGCCCGGACATGTTTAAATTTATATTATTTTTTTTGTGGTCATCCACCCTTATGTTTTTCTAGAAAAACAAATAGCAAGCCATGCATCACTTATTGCGGCAAACAATGCATTGCTTGCTCTACCTAGATTCCGACAACTAGAGGACGCTGGAAAATTATGGTAGAGGTGTTTTAAACCCTATAAATCCATTTTCAATCACCTTTTGACCCAAAAACATCAAAAAAATACCCTAGATACCTAAATAAACATGCTTATGCCTTTAAATAACCCAAAAAGGGTCAAAAAACCAAAAACCATCTTGAAAAGTGCACAAGATCATATCTATTTTCTCATGCAATTTGAAGGTGAATGAACACCTTAGTTAAACTCTTCTCATAAAATGGAATATGAGAACACCAAAATTGACTATTTTGGTAGTTGAAATCCTTGTTCACCTATGATTTTCTCTCTCTACCATAAGAATCCGGTGACTCTCTTTCCTACTTCATACTAGGGAAAAAACAAACATGATATATGAAATCAATTTCAAAACAGATATCTAGTTCTTCTGTGTTTTTTTTCCCTGTCTTAACAAAATAGAAACAATTAGCCTTCAATTTGACCATAGAATGATACAATTGATGAGAAAAAAATATATTAATGAATAAAATGAAAAAAACAAATACCATTAACTATAACTAAAATGAATCAATGTTTTACTGTAGCAGGCATTACTTTGAACTGTGAGTGCTTTTACTGTAGATTACACTGTATGGCACTATAGTGAGAGTTACTATAAATTGTGAGTACTTTCACTGTGGACTGCACTGTTTGGGTTTGCTCTTTGCTAAAAGTACTGTGGATTGAAGAGGCGTAATGGTAGGGCCATTGGTGTTATAAATATTATTATTTTTACTATAATTAATAGTATTAATATTAAAAATAGTATTATTTTTATTATAAATACTGTAGAGCCCTAGGGGGCGTTCCTCTACTATGTTTTTGGTCAAGAATAGCGGTCAAGGCATTGCCTCCAGACATGATCAAAAGATTGATGTCTTATACTAACTTTAGGAGTGTCGAATTAATAAATAATCTAGCAAGACCGGGGTTGAACCACAGGGAGGTCAACTATATAAAATTACAAATAATAAATGGAAAAGAGTTGAAGAGAACTTTTGAGATGAGATATTGATGTAAGGATTAAACAAAGATAAAATAATTATCAAGGTTAGAGGATCCACTAATGGTATTTTAAATAAATATAATATAAACTCTTTTTATTACTCAACTAGAAACCACACACAAAGAAGGTTCAAATCGGATGATTCATCATTAATAGCTCATTATAAATTATTAACATGATCATATTAATTATCTTATTTGAGTTGTGTCAATACTTATAAATGTTGTCAGGTATTCATAGTGATAACTTATGTCAACAACAAATCAAGTTCCTTTTGTCGCGGGGGTCGCGCCGAGATGTCGTCAAGTGATGGCATAGGCTTTTTAATGTGCCTCCTGATGAGGTGTTGTGTGTGTGTTCTATGTTGGGAAGGGTTTTTAGATTTAATCATAAAATTATAATTAATGTTTAGGAGTCGCCACCTAGTATTATAGTCACTAGGAACCTATGATATGTGAGAGTCTGGGTAAGGGACTGGTTGCGCAAAGGGAAGACGCATCACCCCCAATGCACCCTACCTAAGATAAGCTGCATTGTTGTTTGATTGTTTTTTCTAAATCGGGTTTCTATTCGTTGGTCTTTTTTGAAGTTCAAGGTATATCTCTCTTCATAAGAAAGTTTCTACCTTATCGGGTTAAATCCTAACCATTCTAAAGTCTAAATTTTAGCATCGTATTTTAACATCTTATATCTTTAATACCTGAGTGTGTACTTTATCATGTAATTTTACACAGATATTAAAGTCTACATTTGGACCCTAAAAAAAAAAGGTTAGAAAAAGGTTTCTGATATTTTTGCCAAATCCTAATGGATAATTATAAACTGGTTATGATATCTATTTTGCATCTTAAAACATGAAAAAGATGCAACATTTGTTTTTATGAAGATATGCTTGAAATTTTTTTGGGATTTGGCCGTATGCATGAAAATAATTTTTTTTAAAAAGGAAAATTAATTTAAAAGTTTTTGAGATTTTTTTTAAAAATGTTTTGAATTTTTAAAAAATATATATTTAAGAGAAAATCAGGTATTTTAATATCGGAATTATATTTTACAGTGTAAATATACAACCCGATATTATGAAAAATTGGTAGAAAAATATGCGAGAAAATCACAAATTTTTTTCAAAGGATTTTTGAAAAAAAATGAATTTTTTTTGTTTTTTATATATAATATTATAGTATAATATATTATATTAATTAAATATTATTAAAACTTATGGGCTAGGTCAGCCTAGATAAATGGGCCAAGCTCAGCCCAAGGAAAAATGTGGGCTGATATTGGCGAAATATATTTTTTTCTTCTCTTTTTGGGTGGGCCAGACTCGGCCCATACATATGGGTGGGGCTGAATTAGGTCCTGCCCACATCTAAAGTTAATTATTTTTGCAGAAACGTGAATAGTTACTATTCATGTTCTACTTGCAACCAAATGGTTGCAGGAGTTGTAGACGGGCGGAGGAGAAGACTACCGGGGGTGGTGGTCACGACCGTGATCAAAAGGTTGAGCAGATATTTTGGGCGGCGTCGCTGTGAGGAACAGTGGGGGAGTTGGTGGTCGGTGGTAGCAGAAGGAAGAGAAGAAGAAAATTTGCAGAGGAGAGAAAACGCGAGCAACGGTGGCTTCTGGTGGCCAAAAGGTGGTTGTGTTGGCTTCTTGTGGTGGAGCTGGTGGTTGAAAATGTGATGGTGATGACAGTGGTGGCTGGGACGGTGGAGAGAACAGAGATAGTGAAGACGGACGGTAGGAAAGGAAAAATTCTAGGCAGGAAGGCTGGTTTTCATCCGACTTTGGACCCGATTTTCTCCCCCCTCTAGGCATGAAATCCACTTCTATTTACAGGCGGTGGAAGTGGGCAATCTTGTCTACACTAGGAAAAAATCTCAACCGTTGGTTCAAAGTAGGCATCATGAGTTGTCAAATTTGAAGGAAAACGCTGACTGAGTGGGTCTCTTTAGGCCAGCACCGATGGGTTGTCATTTAGCCTAAACAGGCCACATGGGGTTGTAGAGAAATTGCAGAGGATCATTTGCATGCATGTTTTGTTAGATTTGATGGAGAAATGAAGCATTAAATGCAATTGAAAAATAGGTAACAAGGCAGGATTTTTTAGGTAAAACGAGGAAGACAATGAACAATAACCAGACCACGCGTCATCTAGTTCTCTTTTTTTTAATGATCAAAACAATGTTGTTTAAGGTTAAATCAAGGATTTTGCCAAAGTTCAATCTAGTCCTCCAGCTTTCAATTGTTTTCAATGGAACCCCTAATTGACCATAAACTTTTGATTTAATGCAATTAAACCCCTAATGAATTACTGTTTGTGCCCTGGATTTACGTGCCTTTTGCAATATGGTCCTTGATCTTGGATTTATTCAATTGAACCCTAATTAACCATTAAACTTTCAATTTCTTCAATTTCAAACTTGGTTTTTGTCAATTGAGCCCTTATAGTTTGGCGTGTTTTGCAAATTGGTCATTGGCTGTGAATTTGTCAATTTAGCCCCTAATTGACCCCAAAGCTTCAATTTTCTTGCAATTTGGCCCCTAATTTGAATCAATTAACTTGGTAAAACTTATATTTGATCTCTTAAAATTCCAGTCTTCTCAATTAAGCCCAAATTAGGCTCCCAAACTTAATTTTTCACCAATTAAGCCCAAAATAAAATTAATTTGACCCATTTAAAGTATAGTTAAGTCCTTGCATTTAATTAAATCCTTCAATTGGACCCAAATTAATTCTTAAACATAATTAAAATTTAATTTGGCCCATGATTAAATCAAATTGGCCCATTAAAAATTTAATTATGTCCTTGAACTTGATTTTTATTCAAATTCGTCCAATAATCATTTAATTTTACCTTGAATTTGCATTTTTTTCCCTCTATTTTTGGACATATTGGGGTACAATTAGGCTTTAAAATTTCCTACAAAATTGCTACTTAATTTCTCGGCCTACTTTCTCCACGTTGCCGACCTTTATTACTTTTTTTATTTTTATTTTGAAAAAGAAAGTGATGTTTGGGGAATAACCTAGAATTGAGTCATGACACCTTTCATAGCACAAGTGTCAGTTATACTATAGAGTAGGCTATGAAAGAGTCAAGTATTTATTGTATCAAGGGTTCTACAACACAAATCTAGATTAACCATTTAACAAGCAAGTTATTAAAAGTAAGTAAGATCACAATTATAAAACATGTTAATATCAAAATTTTTTCAATATAAATATTAAAGTCCATGTTGAGTTCATATTATACTTATTCTTACACCATTAGTCTAACCTTTTCACCTTAATAAAATAAACTTAGTTACGCATAATGAAGAAGAGAAACATAAATAAACAAAATAAAAACATAATAATTATATAAATTAACTAAATATAGTAAAGGAAATGAAAAACATTAACAAGAGATTAATGAAAATATAATATGAAATAAAACTTGAACATTACAAAATACAAAGAAAAAAAGCAAGAGCAAGATTTTGATATGAAAACCAAAATGCCTAAATGTTTGGCAAAAACCTTTTTTTATAGGCTAAAATTTAAAACTATTAATTTGATAACTAATTGTTGAATGGGTGGCCACCTTTTGACTTAGTAACAATCCTTATCTTCTTGTTTGTAGAAAATGTCATTGCTAACATCAAAATTTGAGCAGATAGTCTGCATGAAAGTTCTGGGAAATTGTCTCAGCTTTTCAACAAATTAAGAATGAGCTCATTTTAACTTCTAAAACTCGAGATGTGGGCTGAACACCGAACAATATCTGGACTATAAGACAAATTCAGACTTCTCTTTTGTTAGTAAGATGTGAACTAGAAAACGGTAGCTTTGAATCTTGGACTCTTCATAAAAGTTTTAGGCCTATATCTTAGCTTTCCATCAAGATAAACCAGACCTAAATCCAAGGTTTACAACTCTAGTTATGATCCACTAACCGAATGGTATTCTAGTTTGAATTGAACCAACATTTCTTCTCTAAGCTTAGTCATCTCTTTGTCTTCTTAATTTCAATAGTTAAATACATCAATCAATCATTTGAATGGTGAGATATGCATTCATACAAAATGAGCATTTATCATAAATTAAAGATATCTTATATTATCAGACTTGTTATTATAAAACATGCTTAAAATAGGAAATTTAATGATACTTTAAATGCAATATGATGATATAAAACCTTAATGAAAATGCACTTTTAAGTACTAATTATCTCCTCTACCAAAAGCTATTAGGTCTAGCTTAGTAGATGGACCCAACGCTACTGGGTCTAGTTTTCAAGCCAAGCCCATAACACTTCCAAAAAGAGCCAACAATGTTGGATCCTACTGCTCAACAGGACCCAATAATATTGTTTAGCTCAGCCAAACCCAAAATACTTCAAAAGGGATGTGGGTCTGGCTGCCCAGCAAGACCCACCGATCTTAAGTCTAGGTGGGCAACTGGACTCAATATCCTTGGGTCTCGCTGTGCACCCATACCCAAAGATATTATTATTTGTATTATAAATATTAAAATTTTTATTATTAATAATATTATAATTTTTATTATTTGTATTATAATTTTTTTGTATATAATTAAAAGCATTTATATAAAAATAGTATTATTGGCATTATAAATAATATTATAATTATCAGTATTAAAATTAAAAATAATATTATTCATGTTATAAATATTATTATTTTTACTATAATTAATAGTATTAATATTAAAAATAGTATTATTTATGTTATAAATACTGTAGAGCCCTAGGGGGCATTCCTCTGCTATGTTTTTTTTTATCAAGAATTGCGGGTGGGAGCATTGCCTCATCTACTATGATTTTTGTCAAGAATTACAGCTGGAGGCATTGTCTCCTCTGTTATGGGGCTGGCTTGGTAGCTGGAGTCAACGCTCTTGGGTCTGGCCAAAAACACTTCCAAAATAAGCTACTAGTGTTGGGTTCTGCTGCCCAGCATGACCCAATAATGTTGGGTTTGGCTAAGTTAGACCCAAAACACTTTAAAAGGGGGCTGGGTCTGGCTAGGCAGCAGGATCCAATGTCCTTAGGTCTAGTTGTGCAGCCACATCTAAGGATATTATTATTTGTATTACAAATATTTTTTTATTATAATTAAAAGTATTAATTTTAAAAAAATAGTATTATTTGGGTTATAATTATTATTATTTTTAGTATATTTAAAGGTATTAATATAAAAAACATATTATTATTTGTGTAATAAATAATATATTTGTACTATAATTAAAAGTATTAATATAAAAAATAGTATTATTCGTGTTATAAATATTATTTTTATTTTTATAATAATTAACAATATTAATATCAAAAATATTATTATTTGTGTTATAAATAATATTATTTTTATTATAATTAATAGTATTAATATTAAAAATAGTATTATTTGTGTTATAAATATTATAATAACTTAGGTCAAACGAGTTTAATATTATTATTAAAATTGTAAATATTATTATATGCATTAATATTATTAAATTTGTAAAAAATAATATTATTATAAAAAAAACATAGAATTGATTTGAATGGTAAAATCAATTATTTTTGTTGTTGTTGTTGTTGTTGTTGTTGTTGTTAACTTGGGTCAGGCATTCCCTTCTCAAACCCAAGAAACTTGGGTTTGAAAAAGAGCACCTCACCTAAGGAGCTTGGGTGTAGCTAAAGTGCATACCCAAATCTCTTGGGTCTTACACCACGCCTGACCCAAGACTTTTGGTTTTTCTTCTAGACCCAATCTCTTAGGTCTTGTGTTAGGATCTAAGGCTAATTGATCTTGCTTCAGGATCTAATACTCTTGGGTTCGGTGTCAGAACTCAAGGCTAATGGATTTTGTGTTAGGACTCAATTCTCTTGAGTCCGACATCAATACCCAAGGCTAATGGGTCCTGCGTCAAAACCCAAGGTTCTTGGGTCTTAGGTTTCTAAATATAATTATTTTTATTATAAATATTATTATTATTATTATTTAAAGTATTAATATTAAAAATAGTATTATTTGGGTTATAAATATTATTATTTTGTAATCAATAATAATCCATTTTAGATTTCCACTAAGTTATTTTCCACAGGTGGATACAAGGTTTTTTTACATAAAAAATAATATCTACTTATACTTTTTCATGGACATAAAAATTAAAATTCAGATTTTTTACATTAAAAAATTATAATAGTAGATAAAAAAGCTGATATATATATATATATATATATATATATATATATATATATATAATTTGATAGTCCACGTTTATTATCATTAACCTTCATTTTTACCTGATGGAAAAAAAAAAAACCTTGCTGAAGTTTATAGTTTAATATCATTTTAACATTTGGTATCATCATGTCGCAAAATAATAAGAAAATCAAACCCTAAGGGGTAATTTATTATTATGTTTTGAAAAATAAAAACATACATATAATATTGGCAGAACTCTTGACAATTTTATATTTTTTGACTACTTAAAGAGAGAAGCATGTCTAGAATCGGGCGAGCACTACACATGAGCTCTAAGGGCTCAACTTTTGACATGGTTATTGTTGTCTTCTCTGCCATGTCAATCTTGTTTTCACCAACCCTTTCCAACTCAAAACACTGTATTAACGATCCCAAAGTTAAGGTCATCACTCTGTTTGCGAGGCCACACTACTAGAAAGAGGGGCAATTAGCATATGAATTTAGCAACGGATAATTCCATTGCTAAATTCAGTAACAGATTTGCAACGGATTACACATATATTATTTTTTTAATATCAGCAATGGATTTTAGCAACGGAAAATCCGTTGTAAAATTTACGTTGAATTTAGCAACGGATTTTCCGTTGCTAATTAAAAAAATAATTAATTAAATTTTAATATAAAACCAAAATTACGAACACCGTTGATAACATTTACAAGGATAAAATCTCAACCGTTTATTCTTCGCTGGCTTTGGTAAATCGATCTGCACCAACTTCTCCTCCCACACCGAAATGCAAACAGATCGAGACCAAATGAACAAAACCAACAGATGAAAATTAATGATCTTCCACTCTTCCACCCTTCCAGTCTCCTTCGTCCTTAACAACATCGATCCATAACTGTAGAAAAATCCCCCTCTCTTCATCGATTTGATTTTCCTTTATCCCAAACATTTCATCTTCTTCGTGTCTTCAGGATCCCTAATTCTTCTCCTTCATCTAAACAAAATCAAACCAGACCCATCATTATCACCATCGAACATGTTGATTTAAGGTATCTTATTGTAAACGGGTTGGGTGTTTCACGGTTTTCTTCAATAGTTCAGGTAAGTAATTAAGGGTTTTTGTTTTTGTTTAACTTGCACTAAAAAGTTTTCACCCAACTTTTCCAATCTCAAGTTTTGTTCTGTTCTATAGAACGATCTCGGTCACCTGTAACTCAAGAACACAGGTAACATTTTTTTTTCCAATGCTTTGAATAATGGTTTTAGGCTATTAATTCGATAATATAGGTGTTTATGAAATGTTTTTACCATGATCTATAACGTAATTAAGCATGTGTAATTGAAAATTTATCAAAATCCCCAAATTAATTTTTAGGGTTACGGTTCATAAATATTTGGATGTCCCAGCAGTTGAGCTATAATCATTTTTGCTTCCCTTTGGTTTCTTTCTGCCAGTAGATAGTTGTTTTCCCCCATGAGATACCTTCATATCATCGTAAGTGGGATGCTTTTTTCTGTTTAAACTCCTGTTTTGTAAGATCCAATGTTATATCTCCACATTTTCTCATCTCCTCAGGCATATAATTGTCTTTAAACAAAGCAAGACTTTTATCACCTTTGCTCCCATTGTCTCTCGGGTCACAGCATAATTTTTTTATCTTCCTGACCTTTTCCAGTCAAAGTAGCTTGATAACACTCGAAATAATGAAAGTTATGAAGGGTTTCAAATTAGAATTTAGGTTTTACAAAAAATAAAACATTCGACTATTACCAAAAAAAAAAGAATTTAGGTCTTACAGGTACTATATTAATGAATTTGATAGTAGTTGATTGGGCATGGTATTCTGACATCAAGATACAACCATGAGTAGTGTTTGTTTTTGTTCATTTAGTAATTTGTGTTCTTAAACCATGAGAGGAGAATGAATTCTATAAATACGCGCGACAAAATATTATAACATTACCATAATCTCTGTCAAGACTAGTGCATCAGTGTAGTTCTTCATTATGTTGTTTGATCTTATATGCCGCTGATCTGATGCCTTTTGTTTTGAAAACGAAGCTGGGTTAAGATATAAAGATTGATTGTTGATGATGTTCTTCTATCATAATATCAATCCAAATTCATTCTTCAATGAATTGGGAGCCCTAATCACATTTTTAGATATCATCCATGTAGACTTGGTTTTTCTTGTTGATTGAGCTTGTTGGAGTAGCTGGAGTTTTGAATCACATGATAATTTCTGAAGTTAAGCAGATTCATAATTAGGTTCCTGATTTCTGTGTTTCAGGTTCCTGCTAGATACCTTAGGTTTATTTATTTTGACTGAGTCTACATACCTATGCATTGATTAAGTGGTGTGTATTGATTCTCTTGTATCAAAATTTAAATATGCATATTTAAATTTTCAGGGCATAGGACTGTTTTTTTTTTCTTTCCTTATTCAATTCCAGTTTGTATAATGGTTATATTCAATTACTTTTGAGGGCATAAGACTGTTTTTTTTTTCTTTCCTTATTCAATTCCAGTTTGTATAATGGTTATATTGAATTACTTTTGGGGGCATAGGACTGTTTTTTTTCCTTTCCTTATTCAATTCCAATTTGTATCCAAAAAAATTAATTGAATGATTTTCTTTCATTAAATCTGATAGTAAGTTTCTTTTTAGATGGAAATTATCTGAACAAAATGAAACCCAAATATGACTAATTTTCTTTTGATCTGACTTTTGGTTAGCTAGGTTAGTCATTATGTTATTGAATACCATAAGATATAATATTTCATATTAAAGGATTTTTGTTGAAAATTAATTTTCATCTGAAACTCACTTCAAATCTGTTCTGAAATATGCTCTTTTAACCATGTTTTTTTTTTTTTAAAAAAATATTCTAACATTATGTGCTGGTGGGTGTTTCTTGGGTAGTTCTATGCTTTATTGATGTGCTCTTTTAGGAGTGGAGGTCTTACAGTGTGGTGAGATGCTAATTTGAGGTCTATTTGGTTAACAAGAAATGATGTGGTCTTTAACAATACTAAACCATATATGCTGAGATGAAATTTATTCTCGTATCTTTCATAGTGTTGCTAAGTGGGTGAGGTCTGTTCATGGTTCCTTGTTATAAATTAAATGTTAGTTTTTTTGAAATTTCAAAATAACTTTGTAATCTTGTTCAAGATTGAAAATTTTTAGGTTAGATCTTGAAGAAAAAAAATTGTTATGAGAAGACAATTGCCATGAAAATATGAAAACTAAACGGTACTTTAACTTGGATATTCTTTCTGTTTTTCATAGTTTAACTTAGATTTGTTTTAAAGACTAGCAATTGATAAAGCTGGATGGGTTTAACATACTGTTTATGTTTTTTATTTTTCCAGCAATATGAATGGCTTATTGGATCACAATATAAATCAATAGAGTTGGCTAAGTCTGATTGGGTTGTAACAAGGAAATCACCACCTTGGGCCATTGATTATTAGGGCTTTGGTAAGTGTATTTTGCTCCATTTTTTGATGGTTGCTTAATTAGATTATGCTTAATTTGTCTGCTGGACATGCCTATTGTAATCTTTTCAATTAATTGGAACTCTACTTTTCATCAGGATAAGATTATTCATATTTAAATTTATTTTCCTTGTAGATCCTAGTTTTGGAGGTTTATGTGAACATGATGCTGGGATTATATTTAATTAACTTTTCTGGGCATAGTACATGTTTTTGGTATTTTTCCTCTTAAGAAGAATAAGAACAAGCCTCGGTCTTCTTTTTCCTTCCATTTCATGTAGTAATAAATAAGAATTGGATTGAATAATTTCAAGATAAAAGAGACCTAAAGCAACGCTTTTTCAGGAAGAAATAAGACCAAACAAGATTCTTGATTTATTGATGCACATGCAACAATTAATAGCACCAGTCTCTTTTGCTTTATTTGTTGAGCCATCAAAGGACACTAGCTGTGGGTGATTTTTGTTTTTTCCAAGCTTATATTGGAATTCCCGAAGACTACAGTACTGTGTTAATTGGCATATGGGAGCACACGTATAACCAGTTTAACCTAGAAATAATAATAATAAGAAGAAAAAAAAACAATTCTTGAGTTTTGAGAACCAACATCTATGGACATCAAGCAATTACCAGTCTGCTTGGTCATTAAATTATGTGCCATATTCTAATTAGTTAGTTAGGTTTTTTTTTTATATAAAAATAATCAAATCCCCTTTTTTCATGTGCTTTATTTATAAGAGATCTCAAGAACTTGAGTACTCCACATAAAATCAAAAGGGTAAACTGAAGAAAAAGGAAAAAAAAAAGGTTCCCCATTCAAGAGTTACTAACTATTTAAGTTTTATTGCAAGTAATGATTTCCCATTTGAAAAGGAGATGTCTGCTTTTTTCTCCTGCAAAATTCCAACAGATTCCAATTAGCTAGCACATATCTGGAAGACCTTGTCTTCTGGATCATTTCAAGCTTTTTACACAAAGCAAGCATCCGATCCCTCTGTGCATTTTATTTCCCTTCATGTCTTTCCACCCTTTCAGACGCATCCTTGGAATCAAAACAGGGGCTATTAAATCAAATGAAAAGTTTCAGGTTATATCTTAAATGAAAAAATATTTGTTATGAGAAGACAAGTGCCAAAAAAATATTAAAATTTCATACTTTAACTTGGATATGCTTTCTGCTTTTCATAGTTTAACTTAGATTTGTTTTAAAGACTAACAATTGTTATAACTTGATGGGTGTAACATACTGTTTATGTTTTTTTTTCCAGCAATATGAATGGTTTATTGGATCATAATATAATCTAATAGAGTTGGCTAAATTTGATTGGGTTGCAATAAGAAAACCTCCACCTTGTGCCATTGATTCTTGGGGATTAGGTAAGTCCTATTTTGCTCCATTTTTACATGGTTGCTTAATTATATCGTGCATGATTTTTCTGTTGGGCATGCCTATTATAATGTTTTCAAGTAGTTGGAACTCTGCCTTTCATCGGGACAATATTGATAGTTTGTATAAGAAAACTAATTGAATGATTTTCTTTCATTAAATCTGATATTGAGTTTATTTTGGATGGAAATTATGAGATCAAGATGAAATCTTGAGGTGGCTGAATAATATATCAATTAATTGCAAATTTAAATGTCATGCCACTTGTCAAGTCTTGAAACATATTGTGACGTTGAGATTGAGAAGACAACATTTCTCTTACGGTCTTCTCATGTCAATTAATTAACAATAATATTATGCTTCATACGTATTAAGAGAAGAAAGAAGGCAACAAATCTACTAGTACATGAAATTAACTAAATTGGATTGTGCCTAAAGAATTTATAAAACAAGTGTATTTATATTTTCATCCACTAGTATTATAATTATTAGCTATATATGAGGTATTATTAATTAATATAGAGAGTGAAATCAAAAATAGAAACACTTCAATAAAATTAACCTTCCTTTTATTTTTATTCTTCTTCTTTAGTTTTGTTCTTGACTTTTAAATATTGCATTGCTTAGTTGATATTATACCACAATTGTTTTATTTCCAACATAATACGCCCAAGGGCATAACTTAAACAAAGAAACCTAACCAACATCTCAAAAGTAAGGATGGAACCCGTTAAAGATCTAATAAACTGAATAAAGAAAAAGGAAAAAGCAAAGTCATCAATCTTTCATAAAAATAACAAACGACAGAGACATGGATTAAGCAAGACCAAAGAGAAAAATATTGGAGCAACGAAACAGAAATTATGAGGAAGCAAGCAAGCAAGAAAGAAAAAACTGAATAAGGAAAGCTGCAACACACAAACACTAATCCGGCAGCCCCTCTCTAAATCAAGCAAGAAAAACTACAGCTACCAAACCTGAAAAAGTAAAGGACAAATGATGAACATCAATGCTAGCATGAAGAAGAAGCAGAGTCATGTACTCTCACAACATATAAAATGACAACACAATTATCCAATTTTTAGCTTGATGAATGTGTGAGCTGGACAAATAATTAAAGTTTATTCATGTGGTACATATTTTATTTTAAAGGATTGTTTAAGTACTAGTAGTTAAAGAAGTATGCTTATTTCAAAAAATACTTATTGGTGTTGTCATGTTAATTAGATTAACATGGATGATCGATCATGGATGTATCATCGTCTTATGGATGGTCGCCTTCGTCCTGAATACATTACCGGTGTTAGAAGATTTATCAATTTGCATTTTCAATTGATAAAAATATATCTGGGGGAAAAATTAGATGTCCTTGTGTGAGGTGCAAAAATCAAAAGTTTTTAAAGGAAGATGATGTTTGTAAGCATCTGTTGACAAAAGGTTTTTTTACCTTGTTATGAAAATTGGATTGTACATGGGGAGCCTTATGTCGCAGAACCAATATTGGTTGGACCTTCATCGATTATAATGAGTTATGCTGTGAATGATGTTTGTGTAGAGAATCCATATAGGAATCTGGTTATAGATGCAATGGGGGTTGGTGATGCATTCTATAATGATAATGTGTCTAGTCCTGTGGTAGCTGGGGAAATTCCAAATCCGGAGGCAACTAAATTTTTTAACCTTTTGAAAGCTGCGGAGGAGCCGTTGTGGGATGGGTGTACCAAGCAATCCAAATTATCTGCTTGTGTATAATTGCTTATTATGAAGTCAACTTTAAATTTGACTCAGAATGCCTTCAACAATTTTATTGACTTTACAAAAAGTTGCATGCCTAATGATGAAAATTTGGTTTCAAATTTTTATGATGCCAAGAAATTTATGCGGCCACTTGGACTTGGTTATGAGAAATATGATGTGTGTCCTAATTACTGTATGCTGTACTATGGGGCAGATGCAATGAAAATAAATTGTGATTTTTGTGGAAGTTCACGATACAAACCTAGAAATCCAACTAGTAAAGGTTCCAATAAGGCGGAGAAGCAATTCCGATACTTTCCCTTAACACCAAGGCTTCAGAGACTGTTCATGTCTCCATATCATGCCAAAGATATGATATGGCATCATTTTCATAATTCTGATAATGGGGTTATGGTGCACCCATCTGATGGGGAGGCATGGAAGGAGTTTAATCGTGTCCACTTAAGCTTTGCATCAGATCCGAGAAATATTCGGTTAGGGTTGTGCACTGATGGGTTTTGTCCATTTGACATGTCTTCAAATACATACTCTTGTTGGCCAGTAATTGTGACTGTTTATAATTTGCCTCCATGGAAGTGCATGACTAGACCATTCATGTTTTTGACAATGATGATTCCTGGGCCAAAGAATCCGGGTAAAAAGCTTGATGTTTTCCTAAGACCTTTGATTGATGAGTTAAAGAATTTGTGGTCTGTTGGTGTTGAAACATATGATGTATACAGAAAGGAAAATTTTCAATTAAGGGCAGCCTTGATGTGGACCATTAGTGACTTTCCAGCATATGGCATGTTATCGGGGTGGAGTACTCATGGAAATATGTCTTGTCCTTATTGTATGGAGCATAGCAAGGCTTTTAGATTAAAAAATGGAGGGAAAACTACATTTTTTGATTGTTATCGACGATTCTTACCGATGAACCACCCATATAGATTTCAATCTGATAAGTTTTTGAAAGGAGTAATTGAAATGCTCCCTCCTTTACCTCGTCCATCTGGTTTGGAAATGTTAAACGAAGTGTCCAAGTATACTGAGGGACATAATGGAGGTTCATCATATAATGATAAAATTCCTGGCTTTGGTGTTAAGCACAATTGGGTGAAGAAGAGCATTTTCTGGGAGCTTCCATATTGGTATACAAATTTGATTCGTCATAATCTTGATGTCATGCATATTGAGAAAAATGTATTTGACAATGTTTTTTATACAGTAATGGATTGTCCGAATAGAAGCAAGGACAATTTAAAGGCTAAGTTGGATATTCAATTGTATTGTCAGAAGCCAAATTTACATTTGCAACAAGATATGAGTGGTCGGGTTTACAAACCTAATGGCACTTATTGTCTACACAAGAAACAACAACAAGAAGTCTTGTCATGGATGAAGGAATTATCATTTCCTGATGGTTATGCTTCAAGCATTTCACGATGTGTGAAAGAGGCACAATGTAAGGTTTCGGGGATGAAAAGCCATGATTGTCATGTCTTCATTCAAAGACTTCTTCCAACCATTTTCTGACCTTACTTACCTAGGCCACTATAGGAGGCATTAACTGAACTGTCAGTATTTTTTCGAGATATTTGTTCAACAAATTTAAATGCCCAGCACATGGAGTTAATGCAGATGAATATAATTGAAATAACTTGCAAACTTGAAAGGATTTTTCCTCCATCCTTCTTTGACTCCATGGAACACTTGACGATACATCTACCTTACGAGGCAAAAGTTGGTGGACCAGTTCAATATCGATGGATGTATCCATTTGAACGGTATGTTTTCATACTATGTTAATTTTATTAACTTTTTATTTTTAAAAAATAAACTAATTGACATAAATGATATAGGTATATGTTTTATCTGAAGAAGAAAGTGACCAATAAAGCTAAAGTTGAGGGTTCCATATGTGAAGCATACTTGATTGATGAAATTACCAATTTTGCATCTCATTATTTTGGTGATGACGTGCAAACAATTTGGAATCGAGTTCCACGGAATGATGATGGTGGCCTTAGAAGTGCAGATGGATGTCTCTCTATTTTTTCCTATCCAGGGAAAAATTTATCCAAAATATTTTATAAAAGGCAGTTGTCACATGCTGAAATGCAAATTGCGCATAACTATGTGATATTTAATTGTCAAGAACTGAAGCCATATTTAGAGTAAGTATGAAATATTATTTTGTACTTAATTTATAATAATTTGTTATTAACTTTAACATTTTAAAATTTTAGGCAATGTCGACAAGAGCTAAAGTCACAACAACCACATGCAAGTGATGGTGAAATTGAAAAATTATGCGAAGCGATCTTTCCAAATTGGTTAAAAAATAATGTAAGTATTTTAATAAAATTAATTTATATATTATGTCAATTAGCTACTTTAAAAATATTATTAATCTCTTTTAAATCATTATTTCTTATGGAGTTAACTATTATGCTAGGTGGAATACCAATCTAACGGAATTGAAAATCAGCTCTTTGGACTTGCTATGGGCCCTTCAACTTCAGTGAAATGTTATAATGGGTATTATGTGAATGGTTTTAAATTTCATACTCAACGTTATGGCCGTTTTAAAAAGACAATGAATAGTGGAGTTTGTGTGAAAGGAAGTCGTTATGATGATGATGAACGTGATTATTATGGAATGCTTAAAGAAGTTGTTCAGCAAAAATACTTGGGGAGTAAGTGCAAGTTATTTATGTTTAAATGTATTTGGTATGATACAAAACGAGGGATTAGAGTGCATCCTTCGAATGGTTTGGTTGAAATCAAGCATACATCTTGACTACACGGAAATGAAGATTTTGTGTTAGCACAACAATGTCAACAAGTCTACTATACATATCCACCTGGTAATAAATCATCTGAATGGTGGACGGTTATTAAGACAATTGCTAGAAATCGTTATAATGTTGACATGGGTGAATTTATTGAAGATGCCAACAATGTGAGATCATTTGATGTTGATCAATCAGATGAGATTTCTCAACCATCTCTTGTCCTTCCTACTCAAGCACTTGATGATCCAAATATACTTGTTGAATCATCTTATTATGAAGAAATCAGGCAACATGAATTGATTCAACTTGACATAAATTGGGGAAACAAAGATGATGAAGTAGTAGAAGAAGAAGATGATGATGGTGATGGTGATGGTGAAGAAGAAGAAGAAGAAGAAGACGATGCTGATGATGATGATGATGATGAGGATGATTGTTATGGTGGTGATGGTTAGGAGTGATGATAATAATGAGTAGCACAAGTTAATTATATTTTGTAGTATATGTAATGAATTATCTTTATTATATGTATGGATGATTTCATATTTTTTGACAATATTTAGGCTTTCAATGTTTTTTGTATTATTATTTTACTCAAGTGTGTGTTATGCATCACATTACATAAATCATTTTTATTGACCTTTGAAACCATTTATAACCTTTCAAGTATCAATCTTTAAATTGTGATTATGATGTCATATTTTATTTTGTGATTCGTTTTCTTGCTTATAGGTGCTGAAGCGTGAAAGAAAGGGTTTTTCCTACTCAATGTTTTGATTTATAGGACCAAACATTAAGGTAAGCATACTCATAAATTTTGATTTCTGCTTAATTAATTATTTAGAATTTTAATTTTATTATTGTTTGTGTTAATTGGCTTTTGACAATTTAAACTTCATGGCTGATTTTTGTCATTGCAAGGAATGCTTAATGAAATCATCTTGATGTTATTTACATATTTGGTTTTGTTACAGTAATTATTTTATTTGAAGTATAATATTTTTCGGAGTGATGGCTATTATTGTTATGTTGTATATATTCATATGATAATGTATATATTTTTTCTGGTTTTTAGCATGCCTCGACGAGGATCCATATTAGATTCTAGGAGTGACAGGTCCACATCAAGGAGTGACAGGTCCACTTCATCCAAATCATTTCAAACTACATCAAGGCATAATAACAAAGGATCCACAATTCATCAACCTGTGTATCAGAACGCAAATGAGTATTATATACCTACTTTGGGGAGTACACATCCTCCTCAACATGATTATGGGAGGGTTGATGCATATCAATATTGTGAGGGATTTCGTTTTCAGGATTTGCTTTAAACTCAAGGAGGTTTCTCTCGAGATAACCAACTTGTTTATGGAGGACATAATTTATATGGGAGTCATGGGAGAGTTGATGGTGATGATGATGATGTGAACATTAGAGATGAAGATGAGGGAGACGGTAGTAATGAGAGAGGTGTATGTGATGAGGATCAAGATGGTGTTCCATCATATCACGGTTCAACATCTTCTCCATACAATTATGATCAAATTGTTAAAAGAAAGGGTTTTGACATGCCAATAGATCCAATAACAAGAAAAAAAGAGCTCTGTTTGTATGGAACAACAGAGTAAGTTCAACTTTTTAATAACTAACTGATTAAGGTTATATTTTCAGGTATGAAAAAAATTACTTATTATTATACAATTATTTGTTTAATATAAGTTTGTTATTATATATTTTCAAGTTCATTAACGCATCATGTGGACGTGCAATTGGAGATATTTTGAGGTCCAATTTTAAGGGAGCATGGCACTCTTGGGAAAAAGTAGATTCAATGTGCAGGGATGAACTCTTTAGAGAGTTTAAGGTAAGAACCAACACTAATTGCCATAATATTCTTTTCAATTTTGATCACTTTAATGTAGCATTATGAAAATTATCAACTGAATAGCTATGACTGATTTGTGTTATAATTTGTTCTTATTTCTTGTTTACTCTTTAATATCATTTAGTTTCTTTAGTTATTACAGCATCTTCCAAATTCTGAACAAGATAACACAATATGATTAATTATTTATATAATTTGAAATTTTGTGCATTCTTTTTACTTTGTATATATATTATTTGGTAGAAAAAATATTCCTTTCCTGAGGAAGATGAGTCGATTGTTCGTAATATTTGGGAAGATAAGGCTAGGATAGCTTTGAATCAACAATTGAAACGAGCTCGCAAGAAAGCGATGTCAAAAGAAAACACTACAAATATTATAGATTGCCTTGATAAAGGTCCTGCCTGGATAAACAATGATGATTGGAATCAAATGATCAAAGATGTTTGGTCCACCCCTGAATTTCAAAGGAGGTCTGAATCTGCTAGGAGGAATCGATTAACCCAAACAGATGGTAAAATAAGCACTCATTCTGGAGGAACAGTGTCATTTGCATCATATCGAGCTAACATGGTAAGGATTCTTTTTTTTATGCTTAAGATAATGAATTAAAATTTGTATATTTATCTTTTATAATATTTATTAATCTTGAAAGCAAGAGGAAGCTGGTGGAAAAGAACCTCCATGGGATGATGTCTTTTCAGCTTTGCATCAAAGTACTAAGCAATCTGGTAGCTTCGTCGACAACAAGTCTAAAAAAGTGGTTGTATGTATTTTTATTTGATTATTTCTTAATATAACTTAGGTATTATTTAACATTCAAATTAATTTATTGTTGCATGTATTTTATTTGTAGGAAAATTATAAAATGGAGATGATTTCAAAGTATGGAACTGATCAGGAAAATCATCCTTCATTTGATGGAGCAGCTTGGTGTGTGGCTTCAGGAGGAGTTACAAAGGGTAGGGTATATGGTGCACCTCGTATGCCAAAATATATAATTAGTACAAGCTCTTCATCACATTCCTACTTAGTGGAGTCATCATATCCTAGTTCATCATATCGAGCATTGCAAAAGGAGATAAAGGATAGAGAAAAGGAGATAAAGAAAAAAGATGATTTTATTCTTGAAATGAAACGGCAAATGGATTCCATGAAAGAATATCTTGTGAACAATCTTGGATACCATGGTGGGACATCAAATATTGATCAAGGTATGCCACCACCTTTGACTCCATCAATACCGCCACATATGACTCCTCAGATAATGACACCTATGGGTCCCACATCTCAACCAATTTATCGACCTACACCTCGACCTTTATATCCTGATCAATCTTGTGTCGATCCACAATATCATGGTTCGTCTTCGCAACCAGCACCATGATTGTATCTTTTGTTGTTTTTTTTTTTATTGTATTTGAACTTAATTGTATTAATGCAAGTTTAACTAAATTTTTATAATATGTATATATTTTTTATTCTATTTTTTATTAATTATATAATTATTGTTAATATTAATTTATGTTGGTTATATATATTCTACAACTTTTAAAATATCAATAAATAATTAAATAAATAAATTAAAAATCATTTTAATAAATAAATAAAAATTAATTTAATAAAAATTAATAATACAATCATCGACGGATTCTCCGTTGGTGATTGTAACTGATGCACGAATCAGCAACGGAGAATCCATTGCTGATTCACAAAACAGCAACGGAGAATCCATTGCTAGTTTTGCAACGGAAAATCCGTTGCATACAGTTAGCAACGGATTATTCGTTGCTGCGAAATCAGCAACGGATAAATCCGTTGCTAAAAAATCAGCAACGACAAATCTGCATCCGATTTTTGCCGTTGCTGATTCCGTTGCTAAATTGTTTTAGCAACGGATTTTAGTAGTATTTGCAACGGAATAGTCCGTTGCTAATTACTATATTTTTTTAGTAGTGCCATCTCCAGGACAAGCTCTTCTTCCCATCCCGAAGGGGATGAAGTTGCGTGCATCAACTCTGCCTGCAGATTCAAATCTCTCAGGAAACTCGTGGGCTCATCCCACAGTGTAGGGTCTCTATGGAGTGACCATGCGTTTACAAATAATATAGTCCCAGCTGGGACATGGTATCCTCCAATGGTACAGTCGGAGGATGGCATGTGCGGTGGTATGAGCGGTGTCACCGGACATAAACGCAGATTCTCGGAGATGATGCTCTGAAGGTAATTTAGTTTTGCAAAATCTGACTCTTCTATCAAGCGGTCTCCAACTTGAGCGTCCAGTTCTGCTTTAGCTTTCCTTAGCACGTCTGGATGGTTGAGTAGATTGGCTAATGCCCATTCCATAGATGTAGCAACAGTCTCTGTTCCCCCAAGCAACAACACCTGCACAAAGTACTCATATTTCTTTGAAGTATTTAGTGAGACTTGCAAGTATGCTAGTAGTTGTTGCACCAAATTCATCATATAGAAAACGTAGATTCATCTACATTATACAAAGGCTTAAATCAAGAGAAAGATGCCCACCTGCGATGAACAAGTTTGTTATCTGAAAATGGCTTGGAATCTCCATGGCAATATTTTTTTTCTCCCATTATTTGGCATGCCAATAATTTTTCTCTTTTTCTCCCATTATTTGTCCTTATCTTTCTCTTTCCTTAATTTGGCTAATTTAAAAACTGAAATGAAAAAACACAAGGAAAACTATCTATCACGTGTTTGCACACGTGTCATTTAATGGTGATGCATGTCATGTCATGCTACCATCGATGATGATCTTTATTTTATTGATTTTATCTTGTCAAAAAAAATTTATTAGTTTAATACGTTGGATTAGGTCGGGTTGAGAAAAAAACATGATGAATTGTTTAATACGTTGACACAAAATTTGATGAAGCGGTGGAGAGAAAAACAGGTGGCTTTAGGCATACTTTGTGGTTTTGTTTCCTTTTTAGTGAATGAAACTCTAAGAAATTGAAAGGGGAGATGATACCAAAAGATCAAACCGTAAGAAAAATTGAGTGAATCAAAACAAAAACATCGTTTTTCCTTAACAAGTTACATGATTGAATCAACATAAAAAGCGTTAGGTTTGACTAACCAGAACATGGCCTTTGATTATGTCATCAGTGTAGAATTCAGGCTGTTCTTCTTGCAAAGCGAGAAACCGGTTTATCATAGTGTTTCTGTCCCTGTCATCTCGATGCTCATCAACCAGTTCCTGTAAGAACACATCCATCTTCTTACTTATTCTATCCAACTTCTTCAAGTAGCCTGTAATATCAACCCACTGCAACATTGGAATCAGATCCCCCACATTTATCATGGAAATATATGCAAAAAACTCTTCCAAGATCTCCCTAAAAATGAGGACGGTTTAAGTACTTGCTGACCAAAAAGTGAGGACGGTTGGCCAAGACAATATCGTTCTTGGTGAAACATTCTTCCACAGCCGATGGTGAAGATATGACAACGGCAAGGCGGGAACCGAGTTTGAGAGAGAATATGGGACCGTGTTTTTCTGAGAGGGAGTGGAGTGTTCGATGGAGAGGTTGTTTGAGGAGATGGAGATGGCCTATAATTTGAAGAGCAAAAGGGCTTGGTGGGAGATTACTGATCTTGCCTTGCTTTCTTTTCTGGAGCAAGAACATGGTTGAAAGAACAAGAAACACAAAGCATGGAAGAAGAAGAGAGTAGCAAATGGTGAGGGGGGGTCTAAGGAATGTCTCAGAAATCAGTGTTGCTGGCTAGTATGAAGCAGAGGGATGCAAATACAGGGAATAAGATGGTTTATGAACTCCATCCTGTGATGACACTCACATCCAGTAATCCTACTTGTATGCAGGGATTATGATGGGAAAGTTACTCCTGAGGAGGTGGCAGCTGCTGCGATGTACTTGAAGGATACATCAGGCAAGGAAGGCATCCAAGAACTCATCAGCTGCTGCGATGTATTTGAAGGATGTATCATTTTGAATGTGTCTGCATGTTTCAACATTCATCACTTTCTTCTTATTAGAGGATTAATGCATTTGTTGTCTTGAGCTCAGCTCCTACATGCAAACTGGTTTTGGTTCTAAGAAGCCACATCTTATTTTGCCGAATTATAGAAGACATCTTATCATCTTTCCTCTTTTTACCATGCCACATGAAAAAATATTTCTTCGCCGCTAAAGCAAACAAGTCATACCTCTTATTTACCAAGAACCTAGTCAACAGATAATTTTCTCAATCCAATTGGGTGTTTTGAGTTGCTTATGAAAATCTATCAAGGGTCAGAAAATTAACATGATGCTTTTCTTCTACCTTGTAGTTTTTCTCTGCTTCTTGTCATTTTGTTGAGCATTTGCTAAATTTAGTATTTTCTTCTTTTTTACCTTGTATAACTGATGCCTAGATCATTTTGAATCGAACAGATGGAAAGATTCTTGTGGAAGACATTGTCAAATTAGGCAGTTGGACGGAAGATGCCAAAGCAACTGAAGAGAGGGAGATGTAAAACAATTTTCCTTCAAATTCTTTCCTGCTGTTGTCTGGATAGTACCCTACCTGACGAATAGTTTATTTAACGATAAAATGGCATGCCATTTAATGTGATTAGGACCCATATCTGTTAGGGTCATATATATACAAGTAACCTTGGTTTTCCCAGCTCATTGATAAAGCTGGACATGCTTGCTAGTGCTGTAAAAGTGAATTCTAATGAATATACACTACCAGAAACTCGCTAAATACCAACGGAATCCCCGACGGCATATTTATGTCGGTATTTTTTGGTCAAAATTACCGACAGAATATTTCCGTCCGTAATTCGGTCGGTAATTACCGACCGAATTACGGACGAAAAGTTCAGAATTAATGAAAAAAGGGCGGGAACCTGAGGTGGAGGTTTTGGCGGGTGATTTTTCCGACAAAATCACCGACGGATTCAAAACCTGGGACCTGTACTGGTGACGTGACCGGTTCACCATAAAAAATACCGACGGAATCACCGACGGATTTGAATGCCAGGTTTGTACGGGTGATGTGACAGGTGCACCGTCAAAAAATACTGACGGAATCACCGAGGGATTAAAAAAGCTGGTCCGTGCGGTGACGTGTCGATTCCCCGTCACAATTAGCGACGGACTCACCGACGGAATAAAACCGTCGGTGAGTCCGTCGGAAAAAGTGAATATATGGCCGCCCTGCCGACACTCTCCTCCCCCATTTCTCCTTCTTCTTCCTAATCCTAAGTCTCCCCATCTGCAAATAACCAGCCCCCCTCGCCCCCAAACAAAAATCTTTCTCGTCTTAGCAGTTGTATTTCTTGAAGTTTTGTGGTCACAGCATCCGTGTTCTAATTTATCGACGGATTTTATCAATTTTTGTAAGTAATTATATCTTTTTAAATTTTAACATTTAAATGTCAATTTTATTGTTTTTTTAGTATATGTATTTTTATTAGTAGATGTAAATGTTTTATTGTTATTTATCAAACAAACTTGTAGTTTATGAATGTATAATTTTATACCTGTTATGGTTTGTTTTAGATTTTGTAAGATTGTATTTGTTTGTAAATTGTTAAAACTTTGTGCAATTACCGAATTACAAGTTATGTTTTGAAATAATTAATGGCTTGCTTAATGGGTCCTTTTTAAGTTTTATCGATGGTATTGCAGAGTGGTAATTTCTGTTAATTTATATATATATTAATTTGTATGGACGTTGATAAATGATAATGAATATTTAATATTTATGAGAAGTTGTCATTGGTTTGTTGGATAATCTCGAGGTAAAGTAATATATTTACAAGTTTATTTACCTAACTTAGTTAATTAATATATACATGATGTCATCATAATTTTATAGAGGTTCGATAGAAGTCATGGATGATCATTCATGGATGTATCTAGATTCACCCCAAGGATTGCGGAGGATGGATTATTGTAACGGGGTTCAGGGTTTTATTAATTTCGCAACATCTATTCCCAGAAATTTTACTGGAGGCGGTATTAGGTGTCCATGCAGGAAGTGTCAAAATAAAAAGTATCAGCATCCAGATGTTGTAATGATGCATCTTCTACACAAAGGGTTTGTAGAGGATTACGAGTGTTGGTATGCACATGGAGAGGTATTTGTTAGTAATAGGAGAATGGGAGAAACGGTGGTTGGGTCAACTTCTAGTGCTAGCAACGTGCATGAAGCGGCAAATGACAACACTAATCCTTACAGAAACATGGTTATGGATGCAATGAGAATGAATCAAGGTAATGTTAGTCAATGTCCAATCGTAGAAGAAGAACCTAATGCAGAGGTAGCTAGGTTTTTTGATTTGTTGAAAGATTCTGACGAACCATTATGGGATGGCTGCACAAACCACAGTAAATTGTCGGTCGTGGCACAAGTGTTCACCATCAAGTCAGATCACAGGCGGAGTGAGGCCGGGTATGACAAAATTATTGATTGGGCAAGAAGCATTTTACCTGAAGGGAACATGCTCAAAGAGAACTTCTATGCTGCGAAGTCCATGATGAAACCCCTCGGTTTAGGATACCAGAAAATTGACATGTGCCCTAACTTCTGCATGTTATACTACCTTGAAAATGTTGAGATGACCGAGAGCATGACATGCGGGCATTCGCGTTACAAACCCAGAACTAGCAGGGGAAAGACTCTAGTGGCGTATAAAAAACTTAGATATTTCCCGATCACACCTAGACTGCAGAGGTTATTCATGTCACGAAGGACTGCTGAGCACATGACATGGCACCAAACACATGATGCGGTTGATGGTGTGATGGTGCATTCTTCTGACGGCGAAACGTGGAAACGCTTTAACAGTGTGCATCCTGACTTTTCAGCTAAATCAAGGAATGTCCGTCTTGGGTTGTGTACAAACGGATTCAACCCATTTGGGTCATTTGCTGCTCCCTATTCTTGTTGGCCGATCATACTCACAGTTTATAACTTGCCACCGGAAATGTGTATGAGGCCGAAGTTCATGTTTCTATCTACTTCATACCCGGTCCAAGCAGCCCGGGGCGGAATATAGATGTTTGTCTTCGACCGTTGATAGATGAGCTGGCGCAGTTGTGGTCCTCTGGAGCTCTGACTTAAGATATATTGAGGAAACAAAATTTCCTTATGAGGGCGGCTTTGATGTGGAATATTAATGATTTTCCAGCTTATGGAATGTTTTCTGGTTAGAGCACGCATGGGAAACTCGCATGTCCATACTGCATGGAAAACAACAAGGCATTCACGCTAGCAAACGGAGCTAAAGCTTCTTTTTTTGACTATCACCGTCGCTTCTTGCCACTTAATCACAGGTTCAGAAAGAACAGAAAAGATTTCTTTATTGGCAGAGTTGAAAAAGATTTTGCATCCCCGCGTCTTTCTGGTGAAGAATTGCATCATATTGTATTAGAGTACGGTGACATTGTGTTTGGCCTTCAATCAGGTAAGCAAAAGTTTCCTGGTTTTGGTTTGACCCATAATTGGGTAAAGCGAAGTATCTTTTGGGAGCTTCCTTATTGGAAGACCAATCTTCTCCGCCATAACCTTGACGTCATGCACATCGAAAAGAACGTGTTTGAGAATATTTTCAACACCGTCATGGATGTGAAGGGGAAGACAAAGGACAACATCAAGTCTAGATTGGATATAGCTTTATACTGTAACCGTAAAAATATGGAGTTGGTTTATGAAGAGTCACGGGTCGCAAAACCAAGGGCAAGCTTCGTGTTAGAGAAAAACGCACAACTGCTAGTTTACAAATGGCTTAAGAGTCTGCGTTTTCCAGATGGACATGCATCGAACATATCAAGGCTTGTTAATATAGAGGACTGCAGATTGTATGGAATGAAGAGTCATGACTGCCACGTGTTTATGCAAACACTCATCCCATTAGCTTTTCGTGATTTGTTGCCAAAGGGAATATGGGATGCACTGACGGAGATCAGTCATTTCTTCAGAGATATATGCTCCAGCAAGTTGAATGTTGAGCACATTGAGAGGCTTCAAACGAATATCATCGAGACACTATGCAAACTTGAGATGATATTCCCTCCTTCATTTTTTGACTCAATGGAGCATCTCCCTATACATCTACCATTCGAGGCAAAAGCTGGAGGACCGGTCCAGTATAGATGGATGTACCCATTCGAAGGTGAGATATTACAGTTGCAATGGAATTCATATCTAAAAGTTTTTTCTATGTTTTTCTTAATTGGAAATACTTGAATTGTAATTCAATGCAGGTACTTGTTTAATCTCAAGAAAAAGGTTAAGAACAAGGCGCATGTTGAGGCTTCGATATGTGAGGCCTATATTGTTGAAGAGATATCAACATTTATCTCGTACTATTTCGAACCTCATCTGAGAACAAGAATCAATCGCGTTCCATGGCATGACGATGGCGGTGAAGTGCCTTCCAGTGGGAACTTGTCAATATTCTCCAATACTGGACGACCCACACCTAAAAATGCAGTACGAGGAAGATATTTGTCGGAAATAGAATTCAAACAAGCACACAACTATGTTCTATTTAACTGTGATGAGCTGAGACCATTTATTCAGTAAGTTTATATATGTGTAATACTAATTAAACTTTGTCAGTCAAATATTGGTAATTATATATTGTGAAATCATACACTCATTATCACTTGCAGACAACATCGATAATATTTGCTCTCCAATAACTCGCAACTGACCGACTCCCAGATCTTTCAATTACAAGATGAACAATTTGCTGTATGGTTCAGAACACATGTAAGCACTATCACAAACTCATTCTAACTTGCAAAATTACTGTACGTATGCATGCCATTACGAGATTCTTGTTCATTTACCGTTTATTGAAGTACATTACATGTATACAAGGTTTATCAAATGGGAAGAAGTGCGTCTAAGTCATTGTCTTCACTAAGCCTCGGGCCTGAAAGAAAAGTTAAGTGCTACAATGGGTATTTTATCAATGGATATGTTTTCCATACTAAAGAATACGGGCAAGGAAGAAAGACATACAACTGCGGTGTTTGTGTTAAAGGATCCACAAGTAGTGAGTTGGAAGTTGACTACTATGGTAGATTAGAAGAGGTTGTCGAACTACAATATCATAGCGAGCAGAATACAGTGTTTTTATTCAAATACTATTGGTATGACACGACGGACAGAGGAATCAGAGTTGATACGCACCATGGTCTGGTCGAAATCAACTCAAAAGCTAGACTCCGCAACATAAACGATGTCTTTGTTTTCGCAAAGCAATGTCAACAAGTTTATTACACATACACCCCTTCATTTAGAAAGGATCGATCAAGAGTTGATTGGTTGTCCGTTTTAAAAACGAAACCACGGGGTCGTGTCGAGGTTGTTCAGGATGAGAACGAAGAAACAAGTGTGCGGGATGAAGTCTTTCAAGTTAGTGAGTTGGTTGAACCATATCGAGTTGCTCCTTTGATTGAATTGGAAGAAAATTCAAATTTTCGTGTTTCCGATGATAGTCTTGTTGATGTTGACGTAGAGGAGTTGAACGTTGTTTTGAGCTCTAGCGGACAAGCAAATGTCGATGAAGAAGATTATATCCATATTGAAGATTGCGATGAAGGTGATGGCTATTCAATTGATGACGAAGAAGAAGAAGATAATTCTGACTAATTCTGTGTAAAACCCTTTTCTTAATGTAATTTACATTATAGATGATATATTTTGAAACATGAAATATATATTTATTGTTTAAGCACTGTTGTTATTGTTTTGTGCGATGGACAGTTTGTCATTGACTTTTTTGCAGGAAGGTAAACAGAAAATACAAACACAACACCTAATGTACATTGAACAATCACCGACGTCCATACCGACGGAACGTAGTCCGTCGGCATTTCACAGAGAGTTCAAAAATAATTACACCGAAATGCCACAATCACCGATGTTTATACCGACGACTTTAGCGACGTCCATACCGATGGAAATGAGTCCGTCGGCATCTCACAGAGAGTTCGAAAATAATTACACCGAAATGCCACAATCACCGACATCCATACCGACGACTTTAGCGACGTCTTCACCGACGGAAATGAGTCCGTCGGTAAGTTGTCGGTGGGCAAATTTTACCGACAAAAATACCGACGGAATGTGCAAATTCCAAAGGGTGTGAATTGAATACACCTCTGACCATGTCATATTACCGACGGAATCACTAACGGACCGCGGAAAATTTGGAGGGCAATTAAAAAATTCGGTGCGAAATTCAAAAATTACCGACGGATTTTTGACCTTTTACCGAGGGATTTTAAAAATTAATAATATTTTTTAATATCCGTCGGTAAATCTGCCATATAACCTATAACTTCCAGCACCCGCTGCTTCGCCTCATTTTTTCTTCTCCTCCGCTGCCCTGTAATTTTCAGTTTTTTGCTCTCAATCCTTCAAGGCTTTCACCTTGAATCTCTTGCAAGATTTGAATAAAGGTATGTGGTTTTTTCTATTTTATTTTATTTTCTTTTATTTTAGTTGTAGTTTTTTTTTATTTTTGTTATTATGTTGTTTTGGTGTATTTTTTTGTAATGTAGATAAAGTTTTGAATTGGACATATTATTAAGGTATGTATATTTCGTTCCTTTTCTTGATGTAGGTTTTTTTTTTTGAATTTTTTGAATATTTTTTTATTGTTGTGTTGTTATAATTGGTATTAGTTAATTTATTGGATATTTGTTGTTAAAGTTGAATTTAACTTAGAATTAGTAATTGACTATGTTAGAATAATTAGTAATTTTACTCTATTATTGCATGATTTGTATTTAATTATTTCCATTGATTTTAATTGTTAGTCTATATTTTTTTTAATTTATTGAATATAATTTATTGTTGTATTGCCATATATAATTATTGATTAATTTGTTGAATTAATATTGTTAATGTTGAATTTACCTTATAATTGGAATAATTAGTAATTGCATATGTTTTTAATTGTTAGTTTATATTTTTTTAAAATTTATTGAATTTATTTTATTGTTGTATTGCCATAATGAATATTTAATAATTTGTTGAATTAATATTGTTAATGTTGAATTTATCTTAGATTTAGTAATTGAATATGTTGGAAGAATTATTAATTTTACTCTAACTTGATGATTTGTGTTTAATTGTTTCTATTTATTTTGAATTTATAGTTTTGTTGTATTGACATAATTATTGAATAATTTGTTGAATTGTAATTGTTAATGTAGAATTTACCTTAGAATTAGTAATTGAATATGTTGGAATAATTAGTATAGATTGGGTCAATTGGTTGTGGCTATTGTTAATATTTGCAGGTTTGTGGATTTGGGTAGTATCCAAGTATAGAGGAGGTGCTGCTGAATTTTTTTTAACATTTCAATTGAATTATATAATTATTTATATAAAATTGGTAGATGCAGAGAATGAAAACCAGAGCTTCACGTATGGCCGCATCTAGTTCGTCTAGCAGCGACGAAGACATTTCCTTAGGTGCCTCTCAAGAAGAGACACCTACACCACTTGCGCCGTCAGCTGATGCTGCCTCTTCCAGCGATGTTTCACGTCGCAGAAGCGGTATGCCTTCGCAACGGAATCGATGGACCCACAAGTATGAGGCACAATGGAAGGACGATCTTTCAATGTAAGTTTGTTAAGGTTTTAATTTTTTAAAAAAAAAACAAATTTAAAAAAAATTTATGAAGTCACTATTTAATTAATTTCAATTCTTTTCAGGTTCACAAACATTGAGGCCGCCCAAGTAATATCATCGGCGTTTAAAGCGTCGATGGAGATTCCATTGTTTCAATGGAGTCAGATATCCAGGCATCTTGAATGGATGCCTCAAATCAATGCATGGTTTTCCAGATTTGAGGTTCGTGTTAATATATAATTTTCAGCTCATTTCTAATAAATTCTTAATATAATTGTAAATAAATTATTAACATTTTTAAAAATTATTTTTTATACACAGAATCGATTATGCTGGAACGACGAACATAACAGTGTTGTGAGGAGGGTATGGGAAAATCACGCGGCAACTAGGTAACATCGAAAACAATACAACTTTTTTTTACAAAAAAATTTATGTTCCGAAATGTAATTTTTGATTGCGTTAAGTAGGTTGCGTGATTTTTGGTACGAAGCCCAAAAAAAAGAAAAAAAAACTGTGAGGGATAGGGGGTTCCAAGGCTGGAACGATATTGCGGTTTGGAGGGATTTCAAACCGATATACAACCGGAATCGGCCAATTCATGGCTCGGTGACAACGCACACCGGCGGCTCCGTTTCGTTTGCTGCACATGCGAAACGGATGGTAAGATTAATTTAAATGAAATATATCGTTCAATTAATTTGTTGTTAATAAATTTTTTTCATTATAGGCCACGTCTCTTGGACGCTATTTGTGGAGACGCACGTGCGGAGCCAAGATCGCCAAAAGGAGGTGCGACAGTTCGTTGACAGTCGAGCTCAACATTTTGTGGTATGTTTATTCAACCATTTTATTTTGTAAGTTATTATTATGTTTATTGAATTGAATATGATGATTACTTTTTTTATTTTCAGGAGACCTATAATAATCGGTTGAGGGAGACATACGGGGACGATCCTTCGACCCATCCGAAATTCGACCCGAATTTATGGATGGAGGCTGGATCGTCAGGTGGACCCGATAAGAATCGGGTTTACAGGCTCTCCAACACTAGGGCCGACAACTTGCGGACGACCCGTACTGCTTCAACCGTCGGGAGCTCCCAATCTAAGGAGTTCGTGGCCTTGCAGCAAAGGTGCGACCAGTTATCAGAGGTGTACACACAACTCAAAGAACAATACACAACAGAATCTGCACAACAAAGAGCGGCCTATGAAGAGCTTCGTCAAATGGTCATAAACATGTCACAAGGTGGAACATGTGCACCCAATCCAAGTTGGCCACATAACAGCCAGCCTCCTCCTCCTCCTTTATATTAATTTTTGATAAACATTATTTACATTTAAAATTTCATTTAATGTTTTTTTGAAACATTTCATTTTGTAATGAATATTATTTATCTTTCATTTTTTGTTTTTGATGCTTAATATAAATTTTATTTGCATAATTGGTTCTTATTACCATTAATTTATATCATTTTATATTATGTATTCTAAATAATTATAAAAAAAAAAATTAAAAAAAAAACATTATAAAGGGATTTACTGACGGAATATATCCATCGGCATTAGACAGTAGCTGCGACCATCACCGACAAATTTCCAGACGGATAAATTTAGTCGGTGTTTTCATGACTCACCAACAGATTTACCAACGGATTAATTCCATCGGTAATATATAATACCGACGAATTCACAGACGGTGTATTCTGTCAGTGTTTCAACAATTCACCGACTAAGTTACCGACGGGAAGTAACCGTCGGTGAATTGTGATATCACCAACGGAATAACAATCCGTCGGTATTATTGAAGTGGGGAAATAATTTTTTTTGGCGCGCATATTTCGTCTGTAAAACCATCGGTAAATGGTTTTTTTGTTTTGCTGACCAATATAGCGACGGAATGGGGAATCACCGACGAAAGGTAAGCCGACGGACATATTCCATCGGTAATTTAGTCGGTAAATATTTTACCGACGTACTATCAATCACATACCGATGGAATATTTTTATCGGTAAAACTATGAATTCTTGTTGTGATATAAATGATACATTGGGCGTGACAGTTATATCTCGTGCCTTAAGCAAAGTCGGCTACAAGAAAATTTTATCATCAATTAATTGTTGCTAATTTGGTTGAAGAAAGAATTATCTGTTAGGCTGATTTACTTCCATATTAATTATTGTTGGATTCTTAATCTGAATTTTAGAGTGGTTCTAACTTCTTAATCTGAATTGATGGAAACAATTTGCTTTCTTAATTATTGTTAATACATTCGATATGTAACCAATATATTTATATATCTTTTTTCTCAACCAAACCCTTCAACTCCATAATATTTGACAAAACTAAAAATAAAAATCCATTAATTCTCTGTGAATTATAAAGAAGTACAAATATAAAGAAGTGTAAGGGAAAAAATATAAAAAAATTGCAAAATAATGAAGATAAAAACACAAAGAAGTGTTTATAAATTAAATAGGCCAAATTTAAAGTGTTAAATATACCAAGTATAAAGAGGGAAAAAATCTAACAAAAATATCTCTAAAAAACCTATATATATATATATATATATATATATATATATATATATTTGTCATCACTACAATACCCACTACAACAAAAAAAAAGAAAAAAAATATATAGTTGTATCATTTCTATTAGAATTTACCATTTCCTTTTACTTTTTAGTACCTGTATAATTTTTCTTGGATAATAAAAAGATTAAAATAATAAAAATGATTGATTTATTTTTCACTTAAAAACACCACAAACACTCCCTCAAATCATATAATAACCCAAAAAAACCTCAAAATCATTTAAAAAACTGCAAATTAAAAAAGTTAAAATTCTTCAAACGAAGCTCAATCTCCTTTCTCAAAAATGTTTAAATAAAACAATAATCACTATCAAACTTTCATTATCAAATAAAAACACCAAGAATCATAAGTGTCATCTCTAAAAAGTAGCTCAAATGATTATTATTTTTTTCTCTTTTTCAAGCGACTTTCTTTCTTCTCTCAAATACAATAACTCAAAAATAAATAAAATAAAATTTTGGATTAAAATAAAATTTGTTATAAATTTTGTGTGAGGCAAATAATTATTTTTCTAGTTTTACTTTTCATTCCTCTTTCTTTAAGTTTTGTTTTTTTATGATAATTTGAACCTAATTCAATTTAATTTGGTGTGAAATTAAAAGGAAAAAAAGGTTAAAATAAAACAACAAGCAAAATTAAACTGACCCATGTCTTTGCTAATATTAAAGTACTATGCTCCTCACTGTGTTTAATTTATAATTTTATATAGGTCAAAGTCTGTTCATATATTAATTGACTGAACGGTCCAAGACGACCACTACCTTGATTTTATAATTGCTGCAAAGTCGTAAAAGCTGCCTTCACTTTCATTGGTGGGTACCCCTTCGGTGCATTTTTATAAAATTCAAGGTTGGCTTCCCCATTTCTTTGGTGGGAACCCTCTTGTAATTTCCTAATGCTTCAGTAGTAACCATGCCATAATTAATTCGTAGACTTGACCCATGATCGGTCACTTTCGTATTGAATGAGGATGGATCCTGTTTATATAAATATCCAGTTTAATTAATTCATATGGTTAATTACTGTTTTTTATAAATAAAATTACTAAGATTAAAAAGTTGTTAGTGTTATTTAATGATTTTCTAAAAATTTTAAATAAAATTAAAATTTTAAATTAAATATTATAAATGGAATGATTAACAAATTAAAAAATTAAAAAGTGATCGTTGATATTTTGTAATTGCTTTCACTTTCGTTGGTGCGAACTCCTCATGTAATTTCCTAATGCTTCAGTAGTAACCATGCAATTATTAATTCGTCGACTTGACCCATGATCGATCCCCTTTTGTATTGAATGAGGATGGACCCAGTTTAAATATTATAAATGGAATGATTAACAAATTAAAAAATTAAAAAGTGATCGTTGATATTTTGTAATTGCTTTCACTTTCGTTGGTGCGAACTCCTCATGTAATTTCCTAATGCTTCAGTAGTAACCATGCAATTATTAATTCGTCGACTTGACCCATGATCGATCCCCTTTTGTATTGAATGAGGATGGACGCAGTTTATAAAAGAGTATTGCTCTCAAGACCACATAATAAATATACACACACACAAGATGACATGCCCGCCCGATGCTTGTGACATTCTTGTGTATTATTATGGATTTGTGAAAAAAATCATATAAAAAAAACTGTTACCATTAACAATATTTTAAAGGAAAAAACTATAAAATTATATTCTCAACCAGCTTAATATTAAAAAAAAATAAAATAAAAAAAAACAATTATGACAACAAAAAACACAAAAAAAATGAAAAAAAGAAGATGATAATTTTGGAAGAAAAAAAAAGCAAAAAACAAAAATAAAAAAATGGAAAAAAAAATGTGGGGAAAGTTAAAGTTAAATTTTCAACCAGCTCAATGTTAAAATCATTTAAGAAAACACTGTAACAATCTATAGTGTTTTGTGAGAAAATATACAATTATAATTCTCAACCAGCTCAATATTAAAAAAAATCAACAAAGATAATTTTGACAAATATAAAAAAAAAACAAAAGGAAAAAAAATATGCAGGAAAACACTATAACAATCTATAGTGTTTCATGAGAAAATCTACAGTTGTAATCTTTAACCAGCTCAATATTAAAAACAATAAAAATGACAAAGACAATTTAAAAAGAAACATAACAAAAAAAATCATATGGGAAAACATTGTAGTAATCAACGATGTTTTAACGAAAAAAAGCTAAATTGTAAAAAAAACATGTGGAGAAACATTGTAGCAAGGCAAAAATCATGTGGGAAAACACTGTAGCAATCTACCGTGTTTTAAATAACTTCAAAGCTAAATTCTCAATCAGCTTAATATGAAAAAAATAAAATCGACAAAGATAATTTTGAAAAAAAAAATTATTTAATAAAAACCATGTAGAGAAACACTGTAGCAATCTATTGTTTTAAAGAAAAAAAATTAAAAAACTAAATTCTAAATCAGCTCAATAAGAAAAAAATAAAATCAACAAAAATAATTATGAGAAACAATATAAAGAAGAAAGACAATTTTGGGAAAAATTTTTAAAAATAAAAAAAAAACATGAGGAAAGCTAAAGCTAAAGCTAAATTCTCAACCAACTTAATATTGCAAAAATAAATTCGAGAAAGATAATTTTAAAAAAAAACATGTGGGGAAAACACTACAGCCAAACAAAAACCATGTAAGGGAAACACTGTGACAATCTATAGTGCTTTTTTAAAAAATAAAAATAAAAAAGCTACAAAGCTAAGTTCTCAACCAGCTCAATATATATATAAAAAAAAAACGGACAAAGACTATTTAAAAAAAGGGTCAATTTTAGGTAAAAAAAAATGAAAAAAAAACATGTAAAAAAAAGGAAACAAAAGCGAAAAAAAAACACGTGGGGAAAGCTACAGTGTTTTAAATAAAAAAACTAAATTTTCAACTAGGTCAATAGTAAAAAAATAAAATCAACAAAAATAATTCTGAAAAAAACAAAAAAAAAATGTAAAAAATGACAATTTTGAAAAAAAAGAAAAAAATTAACAAAAATAACAAAAACATGTGAGGAAAGCTAAAGCTAGATTATCAGCAAGCTCAATATTGAAAAAATAAATTCGATAAAGATAATTTTTAAGAAAAAATATGTGGGGAAACACTACAGCAAAACAAAAACTATGTAGTGAAAACACTGTAGCAATCCATATTATTTTTTTAAAAAAAAACTACAAAGCTAAATTCCCAACCAACTTAATATAAAAAAAAATCTACAAAGATCATTTTGAAAAAAAAATCATAAAAAGAAAAAAAAACAATGTATGAGAATATTATAGTAATCCACAATGTTTTAAAGAAAAAAACTACATGGTTAAATTTTCAACTAGCTCAATATTTAAAAAAATTAGAAAGATAATTAAAAAAAATAAAAAAAAAAGAAAAGAAGAAGAAGAAGAAGTCAATTTTGGGTAAAAAAACATGTAAAAAAAAATAAAAGCAAAAAAAAAAAATCTACTACAGTAAAAAAACCAACACGTTTTAGAGTATTTGTTAATATATGTGCAGGCAGAGTAACAAAACAAAACCATTAATTTATTACCCTGCAAGTTTTCTCTCGATGTTGAGTGGAATATCAAAGCACCTTTTCGGTGCATACCCAGCCCTTCTTCTTCTAGTCATCCTAGCCGGCCACCAGAGTTGCAGTGCTAGAAAGAACAGTGTTTACTGCGCTCCATCTTCTTGTGGCAACATCCATAATATTAGCTACCCTTTTCGACTAAGTACCGATCCCAAAAGCTGCGGCAACAAAAAATATGAACTTACTTGTAAAAACAACCGCCCAGCTTTATACTTGAAGAAGAAGACGGTAAAATATTACGTTCAGGCAATCCATTACAGCAACTTCACGATTCGACTTGTGGATGCTGATATTGTTCAGAAGGATGATTGCTTCTCTATCCCTCGTCATTCTTTAACCATAGATGATTATCTTCCATATAATCTTGTTCAAATGGATTCCTCATGTTTTATTTTTATGAGTTGCCCAGAGCCAATACCGAGTCCTTCAGACTATATTGATTTTTCATGCAAAAATGGTTTCAGCTATGTCTCTATTGATTCCTTGGGGGACATACCGGACTCGTGCCATGTAAATTTGATGTATTACGTGCCTTCCACTTTTCAGCCGAAAAATTGGACCAATGTTTCCTATATAGAAGTCCGTGATATTATTCTATATGGGTATGATCTTTCATGGTCTGGGGCCTGTTGTGATTTTCGGAAAGAGAACCGCTGCAAGCTTGATAAAGCCAACATAAGCAGGTATTGCGGTACGTTACTCTCTCTCTCTCTCTCTCTCATATTGCGGTTCATTCATATCAGTTGCATAATTATTCTCTTAAAAGGATTTTAATTAATTTCATTAATTTAACTCTTTCTTTTATATATATATATACATACATACATGTAGGATTAAGCGGTCCAATCCAAAATGCAATAGGTAAGTACCTCTCTTTCACAGTTATATTTTTTTATATCAATATGCGAATATAAACATGATTGTCAGTTATATTTTATTTTTTTACATGTAAATTTTATTTTTATAAGTTGCCCAAAGCCAATACCGAGTCCTTCAGACTATATTGTGGATGCTTCTTCATGCAAAAATGGTAGTACTCTTTTTAATTCCCACAATATGGAGGGTTATTCCAGCTATGTCTTTATTGGTGATTCCTTGGGGGGCATACCGGACTCATGCCGTGTAAATTTGATCTATCTAGCGCCTTTCACTTTCCAGCCGAAAAATAGGACCAATATTTCCTATATAGATGTCCGCGATACTATTCTATATGGGTTTGATCTTTCATGGTCTGGGGCCTGTTGTGATTTTCTGAAAGAGAACCCCTGCAAACTTGATACAGCCAACATTAAGATGCAAAATCTTTAAAAGATAATATCAATTTTAGAGATACATATTTAATGGTTTCATCCATGCATTACCTTTTGCTCATTTTCATCATTTAAATTGTTAAAAAT
>CM031973.1:0-19617 GCA_018804465.1 Populus tomentosa | reverse complement strand
AGGAGGGGGTCTGGTTGCATCAGACCAGAATAAAAAAGGGCCATAACTGATGCGAACCTCGTGATCACGTGGTCACGCAACCCACGATCAAGATTGAGATTTGATCTCGAAAAGCTGAAATAGGTCTGATATGAGTGCGACACAATAGAAACCTGCCCCAAGGCACCAACACTATTGGAATGAGTAGAATGACGCCACGAAACCAGTTAATCTTCGATAAGTCAGATTCAGTTCGTTCAAGAACTGAAGAATGCAAGAATCACTCTCACACGTTAAAACTGAAAAATTCAGAATAATAATCATCAAAGCTGCCAAAATTTTGGCCTACATGAGTTTAAATAGTTCTTGAAAAGTTAACCCTAATGGACCCTTTATGTGGACTTATATGAGGTCCACTCAAAACTGACCCAAAACCTTAAAATAAAAAGCCCATAACTTAATCCAAACAAGCCTTGGATCCTAGCTTAAAACAAAGTATGAATTAAGCCCAATCAAGCCTTGGGCTGTAGCTAACAAAATAAAATAAAGCCCTTATCTCATGGCCCAAATAAGGTTGTATTGGACCCCTCTTGCACATGGATAAGATGTACTAGGATCTCCTCTTGATACTCCAATGGACCTTCCAATTCTAACTTGGTGGAAACATTCAAAACCAATGCATTCAATGCGTCTTTCAATGTCTTTGTCTTGGACCGAGTCATTGGTCCATTTGAAACATGTAATGGGTCCTTGCTGGTGTTTCTGGGCTGGTCCGCATCAATAACTTTTGATCTGACCATTGCACTAAGCTCAAACTTTTACATGAGTTTCTAGAGACCGTTTTCTTTGGAGTAGATCTAGAATCGCTATTCAATGAGGTTGAGGTCTGGTTGCGCCAAACCAGAGTAATCGTTTAAAAGGGCCATAACTTTTGATTTGACTATTGGATGGCAATCATTTTTTTACTAGAGTTTTTGGAGGCCGTTTTCCATTGAGTACAAGTGGAATGGCTACTCGGTGAGGCGTAGGTCTAGTCGTGCCAGACGAGATTAACGGTTCGAAACAACCATAACTTTTGATCTGACCGTTGGATTGCCCTTAAATTTTTATAGGAGTTTCCAGAGGTCATTTTCCTTAAAGTAGATGTGGAATCGCTACTCGATGAGGCAGAGGTATGATTGCGTCAAACTAGAGTACCTGTTCGAAAGGCCCATAACTTTTGACCCAATCATTTGATCGCCCTTAAATTTTTACAGGTGTTTTCAGAGGCTATTTGCTTGGCTTAGATGTGAAATCACCACATGGTGAGGACGATCTTAAATTTTTATAGGAGTTTCTGGATGCCATTTTTGTTGGAGTAGATATGGAATCGTTACTTGGTGAGGTGGAGGTCTAGTCGCGCCAGACCAGACCAGAGTACCAGTTCGACAAGGCCACAACTTTTATTGTGACCTTTGGACCGCCCTTAAATTTTTCCAAGAGTTTCTGAACGCCACTTTCATTTTAGTAGATGTGCAATCGCTACTCCTTCACGCAGAGGTCTGGTCGCGCCAGACGACACTAGAGTACCTTTCGAAAGGGCTATAACTTTTGATTCGACCGCTAGATTGCCCTTAAATTTTTATGAAAGTTTCCGGATGCCGTTTGCCTTGGATTAGATGTGGAATCACTACTCGGTGACGCGGATGGCTGGTCATACCGGACTAGACCAAACTAGAGTACCGATTCGACAGGGCCATAACTTTTGATCCGATCATTGGATCGACCTCAAATGTTTACGATATTTTCTAGACAATGTTTGCCTTTGAGTAGATGTGGAATCATTACTCGGTGAGGTGGAGGTCTGGTCCCGGCAGACCACACCAGAATACTGGTTCGCTAGAGCAATAACTTTTGCTCCAAACCAGACCAGCGTACTGGTTCGGTCGGGCCATAACTTTTTATCCGACCATTGGATCGCCCTCAAATGTTTACGAGAGTTTTGGGACATTGTTTGCCTTGGAGTAGATGTGAAATCGCTACTTGGTGATGTGGAGGTCTGGTCGCGTAAGACCAGACCAAATTATCGGTTCCACAAGGCCATAACTTTTGATTCGACCGTTGAATCGCCCTCAAATTTTTACGAGAGTTGAATCCCTAATCAGTGATGCGGAGGTCTGGTCGCGCCTGACCAGACCAGACTAGAGCACCAGTTTGAGAGGTCATAACTTTTGATCCGACCGTTGGATGACCCTCAAATTTTTACGAGAGTTTTCGGACACCATTTGACCTAGAGTAGATGTGGAATCGCTATTCGGTGCCGTGGAAGTCTGGTTATGCGAGATAAGACCAACATATCTGATACGGTTCAGCCCTGTGATACGACCCAAGTAAGGTCAGATTCGGATTTTGGCGTAAAAAGCGCAACAGTCCAGGTTTACGGCAACAGTCATAATTCTCAATCCGACCGTTGGATCGGGCTAATATTTTATGTGGACTCTCCAGACATATCTTACTACCTTGGGTTAAAATTGCAGGTCAATCGGAGTTCGGGAAGGCACCCCAATACTGGTCAACAGAGGCTGTACGGATTTTGTTATTTACTTCCATTTGACTTGTGGACTTCCTATTTGATTAGGATTCTTTTCCTCCAAGGATGTGGGAGCTGGTTTTGGGAATTTCCTAGTTCCACAAGGATCTTTAATGAGTTGCAATATAATCTCCTAGTGTGGCAAGGATTCATTAATGTTTCAGAATCCTTTTCTTATAAGGATTCCTTATTCATCCTAGCTACACAAGGAAAGAAGGGCTGGTGGTATTTAATGACAAGTCACTTACTTTTATTATTTTCTTTAATGTTTGGGCTTAACTAAAACTTTGTTTTGAGCTAGGGTCCAAGGCTTGTTTGGATCAGGTTATGGGCTTTTCAGTTTAGGGTTTTGGGCCAGTTTTGAGTGGACCTCATATAAGTCCACATAAGGGGTCCATTAGGGATAACTTTTCAAGAACTATTTAAACTCATGTAAGCCACAATTTCGGCAGCTTTGATGATTATTATTCTGAACTTTTCAGTTTTAACGTGTGAGAGTGATTCTTGCATTCTTCAGTTCTTGAACGAACTGAATCTGACTTATCGAAGATTAACTGGCTTCGTGGTGTCATTCTACTCATTCCAATAGTGTTGGTGCCTTGGGGCAGGTTTCCATTGTGTCGCACTCCTATCAGACCTGTTTCGGCTTTCCGGGATCAGATCTCAATCTTGATTGTGGGTTGCGTGACCACGAGGTTCGCATCAGAATGATACGGTTCAGCCCTGTGATACGACCCAAGTAAGGTCAGATTCGGATTTTGGCGTAAAAAGCGCAACAGTCCAGGTTTACGGCAACAGTCATAATTCTCAATCCGACCGTTGGATCGGGCTAATATTTTATGTGGACTCTCCAGACATATCTTACTACCTTGGGTTAAAATTGCAGGTCAATCGGAGTTCGGGAAGGCACCCCAATACTGGTCAACAGAGGCTGTACGGATTTTGTTATTTACTTCCATTTGACTTGTGGACTTCCTATTTGATTAGGATTCTTTTCCTCCAAGGATGTGGGAGCTGGTTTTGGGAATTTCCTAGTTCCACAAGGATCTTTAATGAGTTGCAATATAATCTCCTAGTGTGGCAAGGATTCATTAATGTTTCAGAATCCTTTTCTTATAAGGATTCCTTATTCATCCTAGCTACACAAGGAAAGAAGGGCTGGTGGTATTTAATGACAAGTCACTTACTTTTATTATTTTCTTTAATGTTTGGGCTTAACTAAAACTTTGTTTTGAGCTAGGGTCCAAGGCTTGTTTGGATCAGGTTATGGGCTTTTCAGTTTAGGGTTTTGGGCCAGTTTTGAGTGGACCTCATATAAGTCCACATAAGGGGTCCATTAGGGATAACTTTTCAAGAACTATTTAAACTCATGTAAGCCACAATTTCGGCAGCTTTGATGATTATTATTCTGAACTTTTCAGTTTTAACGTGTGAGAGTGATTCTTGCATTCTTCAGTTCTTGAACGAACTGAATCTGACTTATCGAAGATTAACTGGCTTCGTGGTGTCATTCTACTCATTCCAATAGTGTTGGTGCCTTGGGGCAGGTTTCCATTGTGTCGCACTCCTATCAGACCTGTTTCGGCTTTCCGGGATCAGATCTCAATCTTGATTGTGGGTTGCGTGACCACGAGGTTCGCATCAGAATGATACGGTTCAGCCCTGTGATACGACCCAAGTAAGGTCAGATTCGGATTTTGGCGTAAAAAGCGCAACAGTCCAGGTTTACGGCAACAGTCATAATTCTCAATCCGACCGTTGGATCGGGCTAATATTTTATGTGGACTCTCCAGACATATCTTACTACCTTGGGTTAAAATTGCAGGTCAATCGGAGTTCGGGAAGGCACCCCAATACTGGTCAACAGAGGCTGTACGGATTTTGTTATTTACTTCCATTTGACTTGTGGACTTCCTATTTGATTAGGATTCTTTTCCTCCAAGGATGTGGGAGCTGGTTTTGGGAATTTCCTAGTTCCACAAGGATCTTTAATGAGTTGCAATATAATCTCCTAGTGTGGCAAGGATTCATTAATGTTTCAGAATCCTTTTCTTATAAGGATTCCTTATTCATCCTAGCTACACAAGGAAAGAAGGGCTGGTGGTATTTAATGACAAGTCACTTACTTTTATTATTTTCTTTAATGTTTGGGCTTAACTAAAACTTTGTTTTGAGCTAGGGTCCAAGGCTTGTTTGGATCAGGTTATGGGCTTTTCAGTTTAGGGTTTTGGGCCAGTTTTGAGTGGACCTCATATAAGTCCACATAAGGGGTCCATTAGGGATAACTTTTCAAGAACTATTTAAACTCATGTAAGCCACAATTTCGGCAGCTTTGATGATTATTATTCTGAACTTTTCAGTTTTAACGTGTGAGAGTGATTCTTGCATTCTTCAGTTCTTGAACGAACTGAATCTGACTTATCGAAGATTAACTGGCTTCGTGGTGTCATTCTACTCATTCCAATAGTGTTGGTGCCTTGGGGCAGGTTTCCATTGTGTCGCACTCCTATCAGACCTGTTTCGGCTTTCCGGGATCAGATCTCAATCTTGATTGTGGGTTGCGTGACCACGAGGTTCGCATCAGAATGATACGGTTCAGCCCTGTGATACGACCCAAGTAAGGTCAGATTCGGATTTTGGCGTAAAAAGCGCAACAGTCTAGGTTTACGGCAACAGTCATAATTCTCAATCCGACCGTTGGATCGGGCTAATATTTTATGTGGACTCTCCAGACATATCTTACTACCTTGGGTTAAAATTGCAGGTCAATCGGAGTTCGGGAAGGCACCCCAATACTGGTCAACAGAGGCTGTACGGATTTTGTTATTTACTTCCATTTGACTTGTGGACTTCCTATTTGATTAGGATTCTTTTCCTCCAAGGATGTGGGAGCTGGTTTTGGGAATTTCCTAGTTCCACAAGGATCTTTAATGAGTTGCAATATAATCTCCTAGTGTGGCAAGGATTCATTAATGTTTCAGAATCCTTTTCTTATAAGGATTCCTTATTCATCCTAGCTACACAAGGAAAGAAGGGCTGGTGGTATTTAATGACAAGTCACTTACTTTTATTATTTTCTTTAATGTTTGGGCTTAACTAAAACTTTGTTTTGAGCTAGGGTCCAAGGCTTGTTTGGATCAGGTTATGGGCTTTTCAGTTTAGGGTTTTGGGCCAGTTTTGAGTGGACCTCATATAAGTCCACATAAGGGGTCCATTAGGGATAACTTTTCAAGAACTATTTAAACTCATGTAAGCCACAATTTCGGCAACTTTGATGATTATTATTCTGAACTTTTCAGTTTTAACGTGTGAGAGTGATTCTTGCATTCTTCAGTTCTTGAACGAACTGAATCTGACTTATCGAAGATTAACTGGCTTCGTGGTGTCATTCTACTCATTCCAATAGTGTTGGTGCCTTGGGGCAGGTTTCCATTGTGTCGCACTCCTATCAGACCTGTTTCGGCTTTCCGGGATCAGATCTCAATCTTGATTGTGGGTTGCGTGACCACGAGGTTCGCATCAGAATGATACGGTTCAGCCCTGTGATACGACCCAAGTAAGGTCAGATTCGGATTTTGGCGTAAAAAGCGCAACAGTCCAGGTTTACGGCAACAGTCATAATTCTCAATCCGACCGTTGGATCGGGCTAATATTTTATGTGGACTCTCCAGACATATCTTACTACCTTGGGTTAAAATTGCAGGTCAATCGGAGTTCGGGAAGGCACCCCAATACTGGTCAACAGAGGCTGTACGGATTTTGTTATTTACTTCCATTTGACTTGTGGACTTCCTATTTGATTAGGATTCTTTTCCTCCAAGGATGTGGGAGCTGGTTTTGGGAATTTCCTAGTTCCACAAGGATCTTTAATGAGTTGCAATATAATCTCCTAGTGTGGCAAGGATTCATTAATGTTTCAGAATCCTTTTCTTATAAGGATTCCTTATTCATCCTAGCTACACAAGGAAAGAAGGGCTGGTGGTATTTAATGACAAGTCACTTACTTTTATTATTTTCTTTAATGTTTGGGCTTAACTAAAACTTTGTTTTGAGCTAGGGTCCAAGGCTTGTTTGGATCAGGTTATGGGCTTTTCAGTTTAGGGTTTTGGGCCAGTTTTGAGTGGACCTCATATAAGTCCACATAAGGGGTCCATTAGGGATAACTTTTCAAGAACTATTTAAACTCATGTAAGCCACAATTTCGGCAGCTTTGATGATTATTATTCTGAACTTTTCAGTTTTAACGTGTGAGAGTGATTCTTGCATTCTTCAGTTCTTGAACGAACTGAATCTGACTTATCGAAGATTAACTGGCTTCGTGGTGTCATTCTACTCATTCCAATAGTGTTGGTGCCTTGGGGCAGGTTTCCATTGTGTCGCACTCCTATCAGACCTGTTTCGGCTTTCCGGGATCAGATCTCAATCTTGATTGTGGGTTGCGTGACCACGAGGTTCGCATCAGAATGATACGGTTCAGCCCTGTGATACGACCCAAGTAAGGTCAGATTCGGATTTTGGCGTAAAAAGCGCAACAGTCCAGGTTTACGGCAACAGTCATAATTCTCAATCCGACCGTTGGATCGGGCTAATATTTTATGTGGACTCTCCAGACATATCTTACTACCTTGGGTTAAAATTGCAGGTCAATCGGAGTTCGGGAAGGCACCCCAATACTGGTCAACAGAGGCTGTACGGATTTTGTTATTTACTTCCATTTGACTTGTGGACTTCATATTTGATTAGGATTCTTTTCCTCCAAGGATGTGGGAGCTGGTTTTGGGAATTTCCTAGTTCCACAAGGATCTTTAATGAGTTGCAATATAATCTCCTAGTGTGGCAAGGATTCATTAATGTTTCAGAATCCTTTTCTTATAAGGATTCCTTATTCATCCTAGCTACACAAGGAAAGAAGGGCTGGTGGTATTTAATGACAAGTCACTTACTTTTATTATTTTCTTTAATGTTTGGGCTTAACTAAAACTTTGTTTTGAGCTAGGGTCCAAGGCTTGTTTGGATCAGGTTATGGGCTTTTCAGTTTAGGGTTTTGGGCCAGTTTTGAGTGGACCTCATATAAGTCCACATAAGGGGTCCATTAGGGATAACTTTTCAAGAACTATTTAAACTCATGTAAGCCACAATTTCGGCAGCTTTGATGATTATTATTCTGAACTTTTCAGTTTTAACGTGTGAGAGTGATTCTTGCATTCTTCAGTTCTTGAACGAACTGAATCTGACTTATCGAAGATTAACTGGCTTCGTGGTGTCATTCTACTCATTCCAATAGTGTTGGTGCCTTGGGGCAGGTTTCCATTGTGTCGCACTCCTATCAGACCTGTTTCGGCTTTCCGGGATCAGATCTCAATCTTGATTGTGGGTTGCGTGACCACGAGGTTCGCATCAGAATGATACGGTTCAGCCCTGTGATACGACCCAAGTAAGGTCAGATTCGGATTTTGGCGTAAAAAGCGCAACAGTCCAGGTTTACGGCAACAGTCATAATTCTCAATCCGACCGTTGGATCGGGCTAATATTTTATGTGGACTCTCCAGACATATCTTACTACCTTGGGTTAAAATTTCAGGTCAATCGGAGTTCGGGAAGGCACCCCAATACTGGTCAACAGAGGCTGTACGGATTTTGTTATTTACTTCCATTTGACTTGTGGACTTCCTATTTGATTAGGATTCTTTTCCTCCAAGGATGTGGGAGCTGGTTTTGGGAATTTCCTAGTTCCACAAGGATCTTTAATGAGTTGCAATATAATCTCCTAGTGTGGCAAGGATTCATTAATGTTTCAGAATCCTTTTCTTATAAGGATTCCTTATTCATCCTAGCTACACAAGGAAAGAAGGGCTGGTGGTATTTAATGACAAGTCACTTACTTTTATTATTTTCTTTAATGTTTGGGCTTAACTAAAACTTTGTTTTGAGCTAGGGTCCAAGGCTTGTTTGGATCAGGTTATGGGCTTTTCAGTTTAGGGTTTTGGGCCAGTTTTGAGTGGACCTCATATAAGTCCACATAAGGGGTCCATTAGGGATAACTTTTCAAGAACTATTTAAACTCATGTAAGCCACAATTTCGGCAGCTTTGATGATTATTATTCTGAACTTTTCAGTTTTAACGTGTGAGAGTGATTCTTGCATTCTTCAGTTCTTGAACGAACTGAATCTGACTTATCGAAGATTAACTGGCTTCGTGGTGTCATTCTACTCATTCCAATAGTGTTGGTGCCTTGGGGCAGGTTTCCATTGTGTCGCACTCCTATCAGACCTGTTTCGGCTTTCCGGGATCAGATCTCAATCTTGATTGTGGGTTGCGTGACCACGAGGTTCGCATCAGAATGATACGGTTCAGCCCTGTGATACGACCCAAGTAAGGTCAGATTCGGATTTTGGCGTAAAAAGCGCAACAGTCCAGGTTTACGGCAACAGTCATAATTCTCAATCCGACCGTTGGATCGGGCTAATATTTTATGTGGACTCTCCAGACATATCTTACTACCTTGGGTTAAAATTGCAGGTCAATCGGAGTTCGGGAAGGCACCCCAATACTGGTCAACAGAGGCTGTACGGATTTTGTTATTTACTTCCATTTGACTTGTGGACTTCCTATTTGATTAGGATTCTTTTCCTCCAAGGATGTGGGAGCTGGTTTTGGGAATTTCCTAGTTCCACAAGGATCTTTAATGAGTTGCAATATAATCTCCTAGTGTGGCAAGGATTCATTAATGTTTCAGAATCCTTTTCTTATAAGGATTCCTTATTCATCCTAGCTACACAAGGAAAGAAGGGCTGGTGGTATTTAATGACAAGTCACTTACTTTTATTATTTTCTTTAATGTTTGGGCTTAACTAAAACTTTGTTTTGAGCTAGGGTCCAAGGCTTGTTTGGATCAGGTTATGGGCTTTTCAGTTTAGGGTTTTGGGCCAGTTTTGAGTGGACCTCATATAAGTCCACATAAGGGGTCCATTAGGGATAACTTTTCAAGAACTATTTAAACTCATGTAAGCCACAATTTCGGCAGCTTTGATGATTATTATTCTGAACTTTTCAGTTTTAACGTGTGAGAGTGATTCTTGCATTCTTCAGTTCTTGAACGAACTGAATCTGACTTATCGAAGATTAACTGGCTTCGTGGTGTCATTCTACTCATTCCAATAGTGTTGGTGCCTTGGGGCAGGTTTCCATTGTGTCGCACTCCTATCAGACCTGTTTCGGCTTTCCGGGATCAGATCTCAATCTTGATTGTGGGTTGCGTGACCACGAGGTTCGCATCAGAATGATACGGTTCAGCCCTGTGATACGACCCAAGTAAGGTCAGATTCGGATTTTGGCGTAAAAAGCGCAACAGTCCAGGTTTACGGCAACAGTCATAATTCTCAATCCGACCGTTGGATCGGGCTAATATTTTATGTGGACTCTCCAGACATATCTTACTACCTTGGGTTAAAATTGAAGGTCAATCGGAGTTCGGGAAGGCACCCCAATACTGGTCAACAGAGGCTGTACGGATTTTGTTATTTACTTCCATTTGACTTGTGGACTTCATATTTGATTAGGATTCTTTTCCTCCAAGGATGTGGGAGCTGGTTTTGGGAATTTCCTAGTTCCACAAGGATCTTTAATGAGTTGCAATATAATCTCCTAGTGTGGCAAGGATTCATTAATGTTTCAGAATCCTTTTCTTATAAGGATTCCTTATTCATCCTAGCTACACAAGGAAAGAAGGGCTGGTGGTATTTAATGACAAGTCACTTACTTTTATTATTTTCTTTAATGTTTGGGCTTAACTAAAACTTTGTTTTGAGCTAGGGTCCAAGGCTTGTTTGGATCAGGTTATGGGCTTTTCAGTTTAGGGTTTTGGGCCAGTTTTGAGTGGACCTCATATAAGTCCACATAAGGGGTCCATTAGGGATAACTTTTCAAGAACTATTTAAACTCATGTAAGCCACAATTTCGGCAGCTTTGATGATTATTATTCTGAACTTTTCAGTTTTAACGTGTGAGAGTGATTCTTGCATTCTTCAGTTCTTGAACGAACTGAATCTGACTTATCGAAGATTAACTGGCTTCGTGGTGTCATTCTACTCATTCCAATAGTGTTGGTGCCTTGGGGCAGGTTTCCATTGTGTCGCACTCCTATCAGACCTGTTTCGGCTTTCCGGGATCAGATCTCAATCTTGATTGTGGGTTGCGTGACCACGAGGTTCGCATCAGAATGATACGGTTCAGCCCTGTGATACGACCCAAGTAAGGTCAGATTCGGATTTTGGCGTAAAAAGCGCAACAGTCCAGGTTTACGGCAACAGTCATAATTCTCAATCCGACCGTTGGATCGGGCTAATATTTTATGTGGACTCTCCAGACATATCTTACTACCTTGGGTTAAAATTGCAGGTCAATCGGAGTTCGGGAAGGCACCCCAATACTGGTCAACAGAGGCTGTACGGATTTTGTTATTTACTTCCATTTGACTTGTGGACTTCCTATTTGATTAGGATTCTTTTCCTCCAAGGATGTGGGAGCTGGTTTTGGGAATTTCCTAGTTCCACAAGGATCTTTAATGAGTTGCAATATAATCTCCTAGTGTGGCAAGGATTCATTAATGTTTCAGAATCCTTTTCTTATAAGGATTCCTTATTCATCCTAGCTACACAAGGAAAGAAGGGCTGGTGGTATTTAATGACAAGTCACTTACTTTTATTATTTTCTTTAATGTTTGGGCTTAACTAAAACTTTGTTTTGAGCTAGGGTCCAAGGCTTGTTTGGATCAGGTTATGGGCTTTTCAGTTTAGGGTTTTGGGCCAGTTTTGAGTGGACCTCATATAAGTCCACATAAGGGGTCCATTAGGGATAACTTTTCAAGAACTATTTAAACTCATGTAAGCCACAATTTCGGCAGCTTTGATGATTATTATTCTGAACTTTTCAGTTTTAACGTGTGAGAGTGATTCTTGCATTCTTCAGTTCTTGAACGAACTGAATCTGACTTATCGAAGATTAACTGGCTTCGTGGTGTCATTCTACTCATTCCAATAGTGTTGGTGCCTTGGGGCAGGTTTCCATTGTGTCGCACTCCTATCAGACCTGTTTCGGCTTTCCGGGATCAGATCTCAATCTTGATTGTGGGTTGCGTGACCACGAGGTTCGCATCAGAATGATACGGTTCAGCCCTGTGATACGACCCAAGTAAGGTCAGATTCGGATTTTGGCGTAAAAAGCGCAACAGTCCAGGTTTACGGCAACAGTCATAATTCTCAATCCGACCGTTGGATCGGGCTAATATTTTATGTGGACTCTCCAGACATATCTTACTACCTTGGGTTAAAATTGCAGGTCAATCGGAGTTCGGGAAGGCACCCCAATACTGGTCAACAGAGGCTGTACGGATTTTGTTATTTACTTCCATTTGACTTGTGGACTTCCTATTTGATTAGGATTCTTTTCCTCCAAGGATGTGGGAGCTGGTTTTGGGAATTTCCTAGTTCCACAAGGATCTTTAATGAGTTGCAATATAATCTCCTAGTGTGGCAAGGATTCATTAATGTTTCAGAATCCTTTTCTTATAAGGATTCCTTATTCATCCTAGCTACACAAGGAAAGAAGGGCTGGTGGTATTTAATGACAAGTCACTTACTTTTATTATTTTCTTTAATGTTTGGGCTTAACTAAAACTTTGTTTTGAGCTAGGGTCCAAGGCTTGTTTGGATCAGGTTATGGGCTTTTCAGTTTAGGGTTTTGGGCCAGTTTTGAGTGGACCTCATATAAGTCCACATAAGGGGTCCATTAGGGATAACTTTTCAAGAACTATTTAAACTCATGTAAGCCACAATTTCGGCAGCTTTGATGATTATTATTCTGAACTTTTCAGTTTTAACGTGTGAGAGTGATTCTTGCATTCTTCAGTTCTTGAACGAACTGAATCTGACTTATCGAAGATTAACTGGCTTCGTGGTGTCATTCTACTCATTCCAATAGTGTTGGTGCCTTGGGGCAGGTTTCCATTGTGTCGCACTCCTATCAGACCTGTTTCGGCTTTCCGGGATCAGATCTCAATCTTGATTGTGGGTTGCGTGACCACGAGGTTCGCATCAGAATGATACGGTTCAGCCCTGTGATACGACCCAAGTAAGGTCAGATTCGGATTTTGGCGTAAAAAGCGCAACAGTCCAGGTTTACGGCAACAGTCATAATTCTCAATCCGACCGTTGGATCGGGCTAATATTTTATGTGGACTCTCCAGACATATCTTACTACCTTGGGTTAAAATTGCAGGTCAATCGGAGTTCGGGAAGGCACCCCAATACTGGTCAACAGAGGCTGTACGGATTTTGTTATTTACTTCCATTTGACTTGTGGACTTCCTATTTGATTAGGATTCTTTTCCTCCAAGGATGTGGGAGCTGGTTTTGGGAATTTCCTAGTTCCACAAGGATCTTTAATGAGTTGCAATATAATCTCCTAGTGTGGCAAGGATTCATTAATGTTTCAGAATCCTTTTCTTATAAGGATTCCTTATTCATCCTAGCTACACAAGGAAAGAAGGGCTGGTGGTATTTAATGACAAGTCACTTACTTTTATTATTTTCTTTAATGTTTGGGCTTAACTAAAACTTTGTTTTGAGCTAGGGTCCAAGGCTTGTTTGGATCAGGTTATGGGCTTTTCAGTTTAGGGTTTTGGGCCAGTTTTGAGTGGACCTCATATAAGTCCACATAAGGGGTCCATTAGGGATAACTTTTCAAGAACTATTTAAACTCATGTAAGCCACAATTTCGGCAGCTTTGATGATTATTATTCTGAACTTTTCAGTTTTAACGTGTGAGAGTGATTCTTGCATTCTTCAGTTCTTGAACGAACTGAATCTGACTTATCGAAGATTAACTGGCTTCGTGGTGTCATTCTACTCATTCCAATAGTGTTGGTGCCTTGGGGCAGGTTTCCATTGTGTCGCACTCCTATCAGACCTGTTTCGGCTTTCCGGGATCAGATCTCAATCTTGATTGTGGGTTGCGTGATCACGAGGTTCGCATCAGAATGATACGGTTCAGCCCTGTGATACGACCCAAGTAAGGTCAGATTCGGATTTTGGCGTAAAAAGCGCAACAGTCCAGGTTTACGGCAACAGTCATAATTCTCAATCCGACCGTTGGATCGGGCTAATATTTTATGTGGACTCTCCAGACATATCTTACTACCTTGGGTTAAAATTGCAGGTCAATCGGAGTTCGGGAAGGCACCCCAATACTGGTCAACAGAGGCTGTACGGATTTTGTTATTTACTTCCATTTGACTTGTGGACTTCCTATTTGATTAGGATTCTTTTCCTCCAAGGATGTGGGAGCTGGTTTTGGGAATTTCCTAGTTCCACAAGGATCTTTAATGAGTTGCAATATAATCTCCTAGTGTGGCAAGGATTCATTAATGTTTCAGAATCCTTTTCTTATAAGGATTCCTTATTCATCCTAGCTACACAAGGAAAGAAGGGCTGGTGGTATTTAATGACAAGTCACTTACTTTTATTATTTTCTTTAATGTTTGGGCTTAACTAAAACTTTGTTTTGAGCTAGGGTCCAAGGCTTGTTTGGATCAGGTTATGGGCTTTTCAGTTTAGGGTTTTGGGCCAGTTTTGAGTGGACCTCATATAAGTCCACATAAGGGGTCCATTAGGGATAACTTTTCAAGAACTATTTAAACTCATGTAAGCCACAATTTCGGCAGCTTTGATGATTATTATTCTGAACTTTTTAGTTTTAACGTGTGAGAGTGATTCTTGCATTCTTCAGTTCTTGAACGAACTGAATCTGACTTATCGAAGATTAACTGGCTTCGTGGTGTCATTCTACTCATTCCAATAGTGTTGGTGCCTTGGGGCAGGTTTCCATTGTGTCGCACTCCTATCAGACCTGTTTCGGCTTTCCGGGATCAGATCTCAATCTTGATTGTGGGTTGCGTGATCACGAGGTTCGCATCAGAATGATACGGTTCAGCCCTGTGATACGACCCAAGTAAGGTCAGATTCGGATTTTGGCGTAAAAAGCGCAACAGTCCAGGTTTACGGCAACAGTCATAATTCTCAATCCGACCGTTGGATCGGGCTAATATTTTATGTGGACTCTCCAGACATATCTTACTACCTTGGGTTAAAATTGCAGGTCAATCGGAGTTCGGGAAGGCACCCCAATACTGGTCAACAGAGGCTGTACGGATTTTGTTATTTACTTCCATTTGACTTGTGGACTTCCTATTTGATTAGGATTCTTTTCCTCCAAGGATGTGGGAGCTGGTTTTGGGAATTTCCTAGTTCCACAAGGATCTTTAATGAGTTGCAATATAATCTCCTAGTGTGGCAAGGATTCATTAATGTTTCAGAATCCTTTTCTTATAAGGATTCCTTATTCATCCTAGCTACACAAGGAAAGAAGGGCTGGTGGTATTTAATGACAAGTCACTTACTTTTATTATTTTCTTTAATGTTTGGGCTTAACTAAAACTTTGTTTTGAGCTAGGGTCCAAGGCTTGTTTGGATCAGGTTATGGGCTTTTCAGTTTAGGGTTTTGGGCCAGTTTTGAGTGGACCTCATATAAGTCCACATAAGGGGTCCATTAGGGATAACTTTTCAAGAACTATTTAAACTCATGTAAGCCACAATTTCGGCAGCTTTGATGATTATTATTCTGAACTTTTTAGTTTTAACGTGTGAGAGTGATTCTTGCATTCTTCAGTTCTTGAACGAACTGAATCTGACTTATCGAAGATTAACTGGCTTCGTGGTGTCATTCTACTCATTCCAATAGTGTTGGTGCCTTGGGGCAGGTTTCCATTGTGTCGCACTCCTATCAGACCTGTTTCGGCTTTCCGGGATCAGATCTCAATCTTGATTGTGGGTTGCGTGATCACGAGGTTCGCATCAGAATGATACGGTTCAGCCCTGTGATACGACCCAAGTAAGGTCAGATTCGGATTTTGGCGTAAAAAGCGCAACAGTCCAGGTTTACGGCAACAGTCATAATTCTCAATCCGACCGTTGGATCGGGCTAATATTTTATGTGGACTCTCCAGACATATCTTACTACCTTGGGTTAAAATTGCAGGTCAATCGGAGTTCGGGAAGGCACCCCAATACTGGTCAACAGAGGCTGTACGGATTTTGTTATTTACTTCCATTTGACTTGTGGACTTCCTATTTGATTAGGATTCTTTTCCTCCAAGGATGTGGGAGCTGGTTTTGGGAATTTCCTAGTTCCACAAGGATCTTTAATGAGTTGCAATATAATCTCCTAGTGTGGCAAGGATTCATTAATGTTTCAGAATCCTTTTCTTATAAGGATTCCTTATTCATCCTAGCTACACAAGGAAAGAAGGGCTGGTGGTATTTAATGACAAGTCACTTACTTTTATTATTTTCTTTAATGTTTGGGCTTAACTAAAACTTTGTTTTGAGCTAGGGTCCAAGGCTTGTTTGGATCAGGTTATGGGCTTTTCAGTTTAGGGTTTTGGGCCAGTTTTGAGTGGACCTCATATAAGTCCACATAAGGGGTCCATTAGGGATAACTTTTCAAGAACTATTTAAACTCATGTAAGCCACAATTTCGGCAGCTTTGATGATTATTATTCTGAACTTTTCAGTTTTAACGTGTGAGAGTGATTCTTGCATTCTTCAGTTCTTGAACGAACTGAATCTGACTTATCGAAGATTAACTGGCTTCGTGGTGTCATTCTACTCATTCCAATAGTGTTGGTGCCTTGGGGCAGGTTTCCATTGTGTCGCACTCCTATCAGACCTGTTTCGGCTTTCCGGGATCAGATCTCAATCTTGATTGTGGGTTGCGTGATCACGAGGTTCGCATCAGAATGATACGGTTCAGCCCTGTGATACGACCCAAGTAAGGTCAGATTCGGATTTTGGCGTAAAAAGCGCAACAGTCCAGGTTTACGGCAACAGTCATAATTCTCAATCCGACCGTTGGATCGGGCTAATATTTTATGTGGACTCTCCAGACATATCTTACTACCTTGGGTTAAAATTGCAGGTCAATCGGAGTTCGGGAAGGCACCCCAATACTGGTCAACAGAGGCTGTACGGATTTTGTTATTTACTTCCATTTGACTTGTGGACTTCCTATTTGATTAGGATTCTTTTCCTCCAAGGATGTGGGAGCTGGTTTTGGGAATTTCCTAGTTCCACAAGGATCTTTAATGAGTTGCAATATAATCTCCTAGTGTGGCAAGGATTCATTAATGTTTCAGAATCCTTTTCTTATAAGGATTCCTTATTCATCCTAGCTACACAAGGAAAGAAGGGCTGGTGGTATTTAATGACAAGTCACTTACTTTTATTATTTTCTTTAATGTTTGGGCTTAACTAAAACTTTGTTTTGAGCTAGGGTCCAAGGCTTGTTTGGATCAGGTTATGGGCTTTTCAGTTTAGGGTTTTGGGCCAGTTTTGAGTGGACCTCATATAAGTCCACATAAGGGGTCCATTAGGGATAACTTTTCAAGAACTATTTAAACTCATGTAAGCCACAATTTCGGCAGCTTTGATGATTATTATTCTGAACTTTTCAGTTTTAACGTGTGAGAGTGATTCTTGCATTCTTCAGTTCTTGAACGAACTGAATCTGACTTATCGAAGATTAACTGGCTTCGTGGTGTCATTCTACTCATTCCAATAGTGTTGGTGCCTTGGGGCAGGTTTCCATTGTGTCGCACTCCTATCAGACCTGTTTCGGCTTTCCGGGATCAGATCTCAATCTTGATTGTGGGTTGCGTGATCACGAGGTTCGCATCAGAATGATACGGTTCAGCCCTGTGATACGACCCAAGTAAGGTCAGATTCGGATTTTGGCGTAAAAAGCGCAACAGTCCAGGTTTACGGCAACAGTCATAATTCTCAATCCGACCGTTGGATCGGGCTAATATTTTATGTGGACTCTCCAGACATATCTTACTACCTTGGGTTAAAATTGCAGGTCAATCGGAGTTCGGGAAGGCACCCCAATACTGGTCAACAGAGGCTGTACGGATTTTGTTATTTACTTCCATTTGACTTGTGGACTTCCTATTTGATTAGGATTCTTTTCCTCCAAGGATGTGGGAGCTGGTTTTGGGAATTTCCTAGTTCCACAAGGATCTTTAATGAGTTGCAATATAATCTCCTAGTGTGGCAAGGATTCATTAATGTTTCAGAATCCTTTTCTTATAAGGATTCCTTATTCATCCTAGCTACACAAGGAAAGAAGGGCTGGTGGTATTTAATGACAAGTCACTTACTTTTATTATTTTCTTTAATGTTTGGGCTTAACTAAAACTTTGTTTTGAGCTAGGGTCCAAGGCTTGTTTGGATCAGGTTATGGGCTTTTCAGTTTAGGGTTTTGGGCCAGTTTTGAGTGGACCTCATATAAGTCCACATAAGGGGTCCATTAGGGATAACTTTTCAAGAACTATTTAAACTCATGTAAGCCACAATTTCGGCAGCTTTGATGATTATTATTCTGAACTTTTCAGTTTTAACGTGTGAGAGTGATTCTTGCATTCTTCAGTTCTTGAACGAACTGAATCTGACTTATCGAAGATTAACTGGCTTCGTGGTGTCATTCTACTCATTCCAATAGTGTTGGTGCCTTGGGGCAGGTTTCCATTGTGTCGCACTCCTATCAGACCTGTTTCGGCTTTCCGGGATCAGATCTCAATCTTGATTGTGGGTTGCGTGATCACGAGGTTCGCATCAGAATGATACGGTTCAGCCCTGTGATACGACCCAAGTAAGGTCAGATTCGGATTTTGGCGTAAAAAGCGCAACAGTCCAGGTTTACGGCAACAGTCATAATTCTCAATCCGACCGTTGGATCGGGCTAATATTTTATGTGGACTCTCCAGACATATCTTACTACCTTGGGTTAAAATTGCAGGTCAATCGGAGTTCGGGAAGGCACCCCAATACTGGTCAACAGAGGCTGTACGGATTTTGTTATTTACTTCCATTTGACTTGTGGACTTCCTATTTGATTAGGATTCTTTTCCTCCAAGGATGTGGGAGCTGGTTTTGGGAATTTCCTAGTTCCACAAGGATCTTTAATGAGTTGCAATATAATCTCCTAGTGTGGCAAGGATTCATTAATGTTTCAGAATCCTTTTCTTATAAGGATTCCTTATTCATCCTAGCTACACAAGGAAAGAAGGGCTGGTGGTATTTAATGACAAGTCACTTACTTTTATTATTTTCTTTAATGTTTGGGCTTAACTAAAACTTTGTTTTGAGCTAGGGTCCAAGGCTTGTTTGGATCAGGTTATGGGCTTTTCAGTTTAGGGTTTTGGGCCAGTTTTGAGTGGACCTCATATAAGTCCACATAAGGGGTCCATTAGGGATAACTTTTCAAGAACTATTTAAACTCATGTAAGCCACAATTTCGGCAGCTTTGATGATTATTATTCTGAACTTTTCAGTTTTAACGTGTGAGAGTGATTCTTGCATTCTTCAGTTCTTGAACGAACTGAATCTGACTTATCGAAGATTAACTGGCTTCGTGGTGTCATTCTACTCATTCCAATAGTGTTGGTGCCTTGGGGCAGGTTTCCATTGTGTCGCACTCCTATCAGACCTGTTTCGGCTTTCCGGGATCAGATCTCAATCTTGATTGTGGGTTGCGTGATCACGAGGTTCGCATCAGAATGATACGGTTCAGCCCTGTGATACGACCCAAGTAAGGTCAGATTCGGATTTTGGCGTAAAAAGCGCAACAGTCCAGGTTTACGGCAACAGTCATAATTCTCAATCCGACCGTTGGATCGGGCTAATATTTTATGTGGACTCTCCAGACATATCTTACTACCTTGGGTTAAAATTGCAGGTCAATCGGAGTTCGGGAAGGCACCCCAATACTGGTCAACAGAGGCTGTACGGATTTTGTTATTTACTTCCATTTGACTTGTGGACTTCCTATTTGATTAGGATTCTTTTCCTCCAAGGATGTGGGAGCTGGTTTTGGGAATTTCCTAGTTCCACAAGGATCTTTAATGAGTTGCAATATAATCTCCTAGTGTGGCAAGGATTCATTAATGTTTCAGAAT